>PNEQ01133350.1:0-202433 GCA_003012365.1 Medauroidea extradentata | reverse complement strand
CATCGTTCAGTAATGATCTAGACAGTTTGATTTAATTAGTGGCCTTTAGCGTATATCAGCCATGACGTATTTTCGACCTTTGGGGTTCTCTGACGTATTATGGGTGTTAGAAAGATAAACAATTTCGAAGTTTTACATTCGCACCTAAACTGCTCAACTTCAAGTCATTATTGAAATGTAACTTCTCGCAACTTAAAATTGTTAAATTCCATAGTTTAAATATAGGTATTAAAGTTGTTTGAGACATGTTTTTTGCAAAAATTTTGAATATATGTTTATTTGTTCTTGCAAAAATTAAAAATTTTATGATCAAAAGGAATAATAATTTGTTCTGCCCTACAGGCGTTATTTAGATCTAGTATGTATCGTGTTGATAGATGATTTCGTAAACAAGCTGGTGTTTTATTGTTGCCGGTTTGACATAACATCAAAATATTTTTCTTCTTAACAAAACTTTTATCGAAAGCAAACTACAAAAAAAAAATCGGAAGCAAACTCAAAAGTTAGCTGAACATCTTTTGTAAGTTATTTGGAAGTACCGTAACGTAACTTCGATACTTGTCTTGAATTGCAATTGCAATTCGATGAGCCTCTAGCAAGATGTTTTCTGTTATATCAATGTTTGCGCGTATTCGTATATGTCCGTAAATAACTGTTCTGGGAACACAGTTTCTTTCCAAGAAAGGTAGAATAACTAGCATCTGTAGACGCCATTTGTTTACTTAAGTCGTATCATGTGTCATTAGAGAGAAAAAGAATTAGGCATGGCTCAGCGTTTTTTTTATGATATTGTCGCTCAGTTTCCCGAAGACGAAGTATAAAAATACACCCTGGTTTCTGTAGTACAATCCTTTGGCTTTTGATACGTGCAATAATAACACACAGTTTCATAATGTAATATGTGTGCTATTTTACTACAACGACCGCGATATCTAAGGTCGACTCCTGCTCGCACATCACTTGCCTCATCGCTTGTGCGCGAGACAGTCTTCCTCTTGAGATCTTCTCTTAAAAAAAAAAAAATATATATATATATATATTAGGCGGATTGAAATTTTGGATTCATTATCAACGGGAAAATATTTTTGCAACGGATAGTTTATTACCACGAACTGGTGGACCACATTTGTTTAGTTTACACGATATCGGTTCCTAATCATTGGTTCAGATCACAATGGTTCAATTTATTTGGTTATTGTCTGAACTGGTTCAATTAATTTTGGTTTCGGGAGAATAGGTTATACCACGATATTTTTTTCAGTTTAATTACACGTAATTGATTTAGTGTTCTTGCAGTCTTGTAAGGTCTCGTTCATCGTAGCACGTACGTATAGAATAACTTGCTTACGTAACTGTTCTTCACGAAAATATTCCGTCACTGGTTGTTTTTCAAAATTTCTTTGCTCGTATCCACGTCTGGGATAAGATAATTTCAAATCGCATGCTTATTTATACTGGGCTTACCTGCGAATGCTAGACCTACCCACCCACCCCTGGAGCAAGGGTAGTGGACTCGTCCAGATGGTCCCCGTCCACCGCCACTTGACGCGGGCGGCCGTCAGCACAATCAGGGCCGCACGAAAACAACCGCCCGCCGCTAATGGAGTTGTTTCGAGTACCGGTTCTCGAGAAATAGGAAAAATAAGCCACTACAGGGAGGGGAGGGGGAACAGGCCTGAGAATGGATGGTGGAGTGATGATTTAAGCACCCAGAGGTGACAAGGGGACCGGGCCTTACAGGGTTGCGACACCGCAAGGGGCCACCACCAAAACGAACAGCTGCACCTAATATTTTTTCCCCTCACAAAGCCCTCACCCCCATTTCCTTTTGACAATAAAATTTTTCTATATTATCCTCGACGTCCCTGTGCGGTAAAAAAAAAAAAAAACCCTAACGCAGGTGCCTTCATGTGGAAACCAATACAAAACTCCCCCGTTACTATATTTTTTTTGTCCTTGGGTTCGTTGTTGTGGGGTGCAGAGAATGTAACCGATTTAGTTTCTACGAAAACGCTTCAATCGAACCCTTTGTTTGTTGCATGGCCAGCGGCTGGAACGACCAAACAGGAAAGGGCTACCCATAAGTAATTTTTATTGTATTTTTTTTATTTACGACACTTTCCGGGATAGTTGACATGAAATTTATACCCGGGTTTACGAAATTTTGAGTGCGGAAATTGTAACTGTATAATTTTTCGATGTTTCTGTGCAACAGTTAATTGCATTCGTAAGTTATGAACTAGATCTCAGTAGAAGTGGGATTTCTATTTATTACTGAACTGTTGCATGTTTGGTCATTTTTACCCGTCGCGAAATGAACTCAATTAGCAGAGTTGCAGTTCTCTTGCCTCCAAACAAAAATTTGTATAAAAATTACAACACATCATATTTCCTCTAGTACGGTTACAAACTATTTATTTTGTTCCGTTTTAGGAAAGAATGAAAAATTTCCTAACAAAGATCTAGTTGATTACTTAATTTTTAATACGTAATTACTTATTATGCCGAAGTCTAAATTTGAGAGATTTAGAAGTGAAACGTAAATGGATACATTTTAATAATACGTATTTGTAGATATGGCTATCCTGCAATGTCTCTGTTACATAGGCAAATTTTTTCTTTATATGTTCTTCGTTTTGAGATGGCGAAAAAAAAAAAGGTACATAAAAGGATGCTACGTCAGTTCTCCGACCTCGTCGGTTGACAGAACTTCTTTTCCTCTCCCCACTACGCTGGGGGTTATGCGGGGCGGTGACGAATGTTGGATGCTATGGCCAATAGGGTTTCGGCTTTATGCCTGGTGTACGAACTCGTCACGTCTCGTGGTAGACAATGGGAGGAGCGATACACAAGCACCAATAGACGGTGCATATTGTTTATGGACAGGGTAAAGGGATGCCAACAGGCGGTGCGTATGGTTTTGTAGAAGGTAAGAAGTGTATGGGAGTTCTACGACCTCGGCAGTTGACAGAAATATTTAGAGGAAGTGTGCAGAGTGTTTCGGGGAGGGAGTAAGGGGAAGAGTAGGGGAAATATTCGGTGAAATGACGAGATCGCAGAAGTGACCTTTTACGCATGAAAGTTGTGTTAACAGTGCATATTTTTTGCTGGATCAGCTCTCGAACTAAACTTAGCCTTTAAAATGATATTAAAAGGATGGACCCAAGTTTCTCGGCTTTCCGAGAATTATTATTTTTTAAACACAGACGAGAGCCAATAACGTAACATTGCTCTGTAACTTTGTTGCAAACTGGTTTTTCTACGAGACGAGCTTTCTTTTTAAACAAACGGTGTAAATATTTCAGCTAATTTATCATCTAAAATGAAATTTCATTAATTAACTAATTAGCTACCGCAATGCTGTGTTTTGTCGCGACAAAGTGCGTAGTTAAAATCAGTTATAAGAAAGTTACTGAGCTACTGATGCTCCAGTTTATGGTTTAAAAATTATCATTGTAAAAATGTAGAAATTCGGGCCCGAGCCGTTAAATGAACAACTACAGAATTGTTTGGCCGTTTGCTAGTCTAAAAATGTTATAATTACGTTCAGTAAAAAACACTTCCAGAGCACTTAACTAAAATTTTAATGTGACACATTTCGCAGAAGTAACACTGTCTAGGATTAATAATGCATTTTAGTTTTTATTTTCTTTTTTGAGTAGGAACATTGCAGTCGGAAAACTACAGAAATTTAATATTCAGAGACACTCAATTGAGCGCCGTAGGATTTAAATTTTATCTTACACCGAGATCAGAATCTATACCGCTATATACAAATATCCTGACTAGATTTTTCGGTGTGTATACTCCGCTATAAAAACAATCCACACGTGCAAACATCCATTTGACATAAGTTCAACATATATTATTTGTCACGGACACAGTATCTACATTAGTTTTTGTACTGTTATCACGTTTGCTTCCTTTTCCACTGTTGATTCCACTAAGTTAACAGAGCTGTGATACCACAGATCAGACAGAACATGATGTGGAACAAATTTGAAATGAAACGAAAGGTAATTTTTCGAAGTATAAAAAAAGAAGCCTGATGCTTTATACCGAACATAAAAGGTTTAATAGATGATGCTCATCGCATATTCGTGATTTATGCACTGCATAGCTGCCGGTGTATTACCGCACAAAAAAAAAAAGAATAATAGGTGGAAGGGAGCGAAAGGGAGGTTCCGGCCGTATAAGAAAGTGTTGATGCATGGGCCAAAGCTTATTACGTTCGGGTTTCTGCAGTATGGGGTGTGGGTTGAGGGTGAACTCTGGCGGGGTTATAGTCCGGGGACCAGAGTTAGGGGAGGGGAGGGATGTTGTATTACGCATCGCGCCAAGTTAGCTTTTGTTTTATATCAATGTCAGTGCGCGATGGCGCCATTTACCCTTCCCCCGCGCCCCTGCAGGGCTGCCACCCTCCACAGGCCTGCCTCGTGAGTTATGGCGGCGCGGGGGTTGCACTGGAGGGGTTGGCAGGAGTCTGGAGGGGGCGGCACAATCATGTTATATTATCATTGTTGCATCGCGTCATGCGACTCCCGAAGGAGGGGGAGGGGGAGACAGCGCAGCTGTTTTTTTTTCTTCCTTTCCTTCCGTGGACGTAACATCTGGCTCATTTTATTTCCGAAGCAACCCCTCCTTCTCATTCCACCCCAGACGTCTGACGCAGGACAACAGGGGATGTGGATGAATTGACTTCATTTTCATTAAGCGAGCTGAACCTTTGGCGATATAATTTTCCAGTCCCCACTCCCCTTCGTAATTTTCCGCATGTGTTTGTCCAAGTCCTCAAAAATTTATTGGTTATCAAAATTTCTACTCCCCAAAGACAGAAGTGGCTGAGAGTTTGTAAGAGGCAAAATGGTGGCGCATGCATTTCGAAACGCACGCTGGGTAGAAGTTGCGAACTGTGAAATTGAACTTCTACAGCTCTGGAATGAGTTGTTTATTATTGGCTGATAAACTCTTTCCTTGATTGGTCGGGTGTTTTGTTTACAAACACTGCCATCTGTTTGTCGACGGATGAGTTAATATTGGCAGTTTGCGTCGTCTATCTAACGGCAAAGTGCTTCTCTTCAAACTTGTTTATGTAATTTGTGTTTGTATGTTATTGCAGCGACGTATGGTTAAACAAGTTCACCTATGATACATACCTTCTGAAAACATTTGCAGGTAATATTTGTTTTATAGTTTATAACTGGTGAGCAACATGTGTACGTTGCAAGAAGTACTTTATTTAAGAGACCTTGCATGTTAGCTCTCATTAAAAATATACCAACAAAAATAATACCAGAGGAAATCAGTTCAGGCCATGACTCATTATTTCTATGGATTTCACGATAATTATTATGTTATTCCTAAACGAGAGCATATATCGAAAAACTGTTTCACAGTTATCTTAAAAATTAATTTTTCTATGTAGTCTCCTAAAATTACTTACATTTGGCTAAAAAAAAAAAAATTATTAAAGTTTCCTTGATTACATAATTAGCTTAAACCGTTCTGTATTTTAACTTAAAAACTTTATTTACCATAGTAAACATACTGTTTTTAACAAAACTGTGCAAGAGTTTTTCTTACATCTGCCCTCGTTTAGGATTTTAAAATAATAGTAACGTAAAAGCAGTAGAAATGATGGTTCATGACCTTACACATATTTTGTGGATTGTTATCTTCGACCAGGAAACTGGTTGATGGCCTCGGGTTATACGTACACGGTAAATTACAAATTTTATATTCTATCAAGTAATGCAGCATCTACAATTTACGTACGGAAATTGATTATTTGAGTACATTAACTTTGTCAGTGGAAAAACAATTCCAAAAGTGATTTTTAGAACTTCTCGCGTACCGTATGTTTTAACATTTAGTACAAGTTTCTGTTGTAAATTACGTAGACTGTTTTCGATAAACTTTGCGCTATGAAGAGCTTATCAACACTCAGGTTATTCCTAACACTATGTTTATTGAAACATGTTATGGAACGATATAAACTTGCTAATAAGGACGAACATTACAGTGATGCGTGAGTGTTCAGTTTACCACAAATAACCTATAAAAGGTATTTTACTGTGTGTAAAGGGCAGGACACAGTGATTGACTACCTATATTTCACTATGTATGTAGTAGTGTCAAATGGAAAATAAGACTTAGCATTTCTCGTACTATGCAACCATGCAATGAAGTAAGCAAGAACGTGTTGCCTACTTTCAGGAGTAGCAGTTCGTTTTTACAATTTGGATACTGACGTGCTCTTCAAGGTAAGTATTCATGAAACACTGGCTATTTTCTTCTTTTTAACCAGTTTGCATTTTGGCGATACTTTTCAACATACATTTTATGACTATGCACATTATTAGTCCAGTACTATTTAATATTTGCCAGAGATGTATTTATGGAAACGAGTTGGATTTTATTAGTAGTAGTTACCGCAAAGAATTGAAAACCAAATTACATATTTTAATATCAGCACTATGTTTATTACAGAGTATTAATGATATTTGAATTAGGGCCCTCCCTATACAGGCTGTGTTTGTGTATGTGAGGCAGGAGCAGTAAGGTCGCTGTTGGCAGACGTTTGTAATGTATTATCACCTCTCCGCGCAAGCTACTCACATGGCGTGCAGTACTTTACTATTATACTTTTTCCTATGGGACTTTAAGCGATAACAACATTATTTTGTTTCTGGGCAGCATAGTTCAAAGTCTAACGCTTGTTTCTACACTTCTGTTTTTTCGAATCCGGTTGTTATTTTTCCAGATTCCGCCGTCTGTAAAACCCATTTTTGGCCATTTTGAGAGGCCCGAAAATGATGTTTCTAATAAACTATAGCGACATAGTTTGGGGTGCACTTTATTTTCGTAGATATACAAATATACTGCGCGTTAAACTGTTTCATCAAAAAAAAATAGCCGTAACTTGCTGCAACGCATTTGAAGCGCAGATAGGGAGGCCCCTTAACTCTGTAGCAATTACACACATAGAACAGTAGCAGATAATATAAAAATTTCATATTTTAATACACAATAAAGATTTGGACTGAATGTTGAAGCACGTATGTATAGAGCTGGTCTCCCTCATAGTCGGTCACGCGGAGGTCTACGGTGCGAGAGGTTCTGGGTTCGAATCCCAGTTCGCGCATGGATGATATGTTGCCCCCCCCCCTCACTACACTTTCTTGAGACCTCTAAAGGACCGTAAAAACCTCTCGTCTCACTTATGTATAGAGAACTCTTCTCTGGTTTTATTTTACATTTTAAATAAATTAGGACTCACTTTGAAATAATTATTTTATTGTGAACTGTGATTTTCCGGATACATGTAACTTACTTAAGGCTCGGCATCAGTCGCCATATTGAATTATTTTATTATTCGCTCCTACGAAGTTCTGAGAAGGAAAACTTGAAATCGCAGATGAACTTTTAACGTATATTTAAGCCGCACTCAATCGAGCAAATTAAGAATATAATAAATATTGCTCGATTGATTCCGACTTAAATACACGTTAAAAGTTCATCTGCGATGCTTTTATCGTAGTGCAGGGCAAATTAAATTGATACTACAGTAGCAAATTTTACGTTTTCAGGCTCAGAACTTCATAAGAGCGAATAATTAAAATAATTCAATATGGCGACTGATGCCGAGATTTAACAGAATTAACATACTGGGAGAAAATCTAAGCTGACAAGTGATAGCAGTATATTTAGTAACTGCTTATGACGGTCACGTACCGTATGGTGTAGGCTAGATAGCAACTTAAAAAATAACTTCATTTTATCTTGGAATCTTATTCAATAGTTGGATACACATCACAATAGTCTCTCGCATGAATGTGGTTCGCAGCCAGGCCGTAAGGAATCCCGGACCGGACGCATCATTGTGCAATTCACTTCACAAAGGGCGTTGCTAAATAGCAAAATTCCATCCGCGAGTGCTTCTCGCTGTTATTAGCAAGACCATGGAACACATAATCCTTTTATATGAGCGCTAAATGGAATTGCGGTAAGAGTTTAATTACAGTAGAGATAGTAAAGTTATCCTTCTGTACCCCGACGCCGCATCTGACCAGAAATTAGAACCCCTTCCCACGTGGTTATACCGTTGGGAAGGAGAGAGAGAGAACGTGAGAAAAGGACATAAAAAATTACCTCGGTAAAGGGATTAAACTTTCACAACATGAGCGTTTAGTACAGATTAAACGAAATTAAAGCATATATCTGAGGTTGCAAGGTAAAGTCCACGCACGATGAATATTGTAACGGTTAAGTTGTATTTTGCCGGTGCTTCATATTATCACCGTGTTATATTGACTTTCTGCTTATCAAGTTAAAAAGTCTTACACAGCTGGCGCATGAACGTCGCTGCAACGAGTTAGGAGAAAGAGTTTTAAAGAAATACAAAAAACGTGTGTTCGATATCTTTGTCTACGAAAAGAAAACACATTTAAAACTATGCTTCCCTATTTTTGTTTTCTAGATATCATCCTTATCTGAACATCACTAAGCACTTTCCGTAAATAAAAAACATAGTCAACGCTTAAGGGTGTTCAAGTGCGATAAAATCATAATTTTATATTTTTATGAAATAATGTTAGTTTTGTAGACAATACTTGTGTGTACAGTTTTCTATTACGAAACAATTTTAGCTTTCATAGTTTTCTCATAACGGTGCGATAAAGTCAAAATTTTCTTGTGCTGCTGCCATGCAAATAGTGAAAACCAACTGACCTACTTGAATAAAATAATTCACTGTGATATTACATCCCATGAGCTATGCAATAAAGTATTTAAAAAACAATAACGTAATATTTTGAATTTTTAAAAAAATCATTAAAGTACAGGAAAAAGTTGAAAATTCAGAAATTTTTTAAAATACATAAAATAGTTTACGGGATTTTTTAAAAATGTTTTATTACGTAGACCGTGGCATTTTATTTCACTGCGAAATTTCACATACGTAAGTCAATTGGTTTTCACTATTTGTATGGCAGCAGTACGTGCCAATTTTGACTTTGACGTACCGTCATTAGAAAACTATGAGAGTTAAAATTATTTTGTGAGAGGAAACTGTACTCACAAGTATCGTCTACAAAACTAACACTATTTTATATAAATATAAAATTATGACTTTATCGCACTTGAACACACTTAAAGTTCCTTAGGAAACGCCAACGACGGAAACACTGCATGCCGTTCTCGCGGCCCGCACATAAAGGCGACACTGTTATTTGAAGCACAAACCAGTCTGGCTCTTATTGACTGCCTGCTTCCGTACTTCAGACGTGGCATCTAACGTCTGCTGTATAGGGCTGTTAATATATTTCAAGCACACTGCACATTTTAAAATGATTACATTACGACCTAGGTATTTCTTTTAAGTAGGTGTATATTGTTTGGTTTGTGTGCTTACAAAATCGGATAACATGACGAATATTTCAATTTCCCATTGCAATGAAATCACCTAACGTTCTACGAGGACATCGTATCGTATATGAAAAAGATCTGTCTACATGCCCCGTATTTTTTAATGCTTCAAACGATTTACGAGGTTCTAGTTTGCTGAACCCTCCCTGACATTTTTTTTTATTTCCTGCATACAGTTCGGTAAAGCGGTGTTTGTACGGTTGGTCACCCTGGTAGACCCCCCGGGGTCCCCTTCCATCAACCAATAGGATTTCGCCTCTTAGCGCTGCTCCCTCCTCCCCTTCCCCGGATCACCCACTTCGAGTTGTTAATCAAAGCCAGTGGAGACGGGACAGAGTTCCCTGCTGGTGGCAGCCCCCCTCCTCCCGGCCCCCTCACCATATAGCTCAACTTTCTGATCATGCGCACGCACGCTCTGTTTGCTGTAAAACTCGGAACTCGTGATGTGGTGATGAGTTGTTGCGGGGGTGGGGAGACAAAGTGCCGGGGTACCTCATATTTCCCCCTCCTCCCCCCTCCTTTACAATCAACCCCCGTCCGTCGGGCGACAATCTCAGTGACTCACAAGTGAGTTCCACTGTTGTCAGATGTACTGAAACTAAGGAACAACATTTCCAAAATCAAATTTATCCACAAAAAATAAAGATTATCTAAATATATGTTCTATAAATGTTGCTGAGTTACATACAAGTATTTAGTCTGACTTAGTAAAAAATTAATTGTCCTACTTATAAATCAGGCAACGAACATTTGGGGACCTCAATTCCAAACCGTGATAACTTCAAAATTTAAGAACTACCAAAAGAAGATAATATATTCATCGTGTGCATTCATTTCTGTCCGAAATATTTTACTAATCGCCGTCAAATTATTGTATTTAGATTAATAACTAATTCAAGATAGATATAAATGCACACGATAAAGATATGACATTTTACTGATATTTCTTACAGTTTGAAGTTAGCATGGTTTGGAATTATAAAGTCCTCGTATATGTTTTCATTCTAAATTAGACATGTCCACCACAATGTAATTTAACAATCAAAACTCGGCCACAACAGCCGTTATCTGTTGGATGGCGTAGAATTACGAAATGCCGCCTATTCCAAGTTTACTACCCGTAACTACAGACAAGTTCATAATATTCATTCAGAACTAAACAAACCTGGGTCCTATCTAATGTGAGGCGAATGTTTCTACCACTGCTCCACCACGCCCCGTTCAATCAAACATTGTTACACCAGACACCTTCGCTATTTTCCCACTATGATTTTACTTGCTACCATCTGGCAACACTGTAGATTTTGCCGGTAACGCGGTGCCGTTGGATCGCGTTCGGATGATGAAACGGGCCCGGGAGGGGGGGGGGAGGAAGAGGTGTCTCTGGAGGCTGGAGGGAATTTTCTGCTAGAATAGGGAAGGAAAAGGGGTGGGAGGGGTACAGACTGGCTTTGAAGCTTTGGTGGCCGCTGATAGCTTTACATTCGTCACCGCCCCCCTTTCGCGAGTTCCCGCCCCCTTACCCCCTTTTGCGATACCCACTCGATCTCAACCCCGCGCGCTGGGAATTGCACAATGAATCATGCCACGTGCGTGTTTTTTGCCTCCACTGATTGAACACGAATGTGTATATTCCAGCTACGTGATTGCAGGCAACAATATTAACTTTCGAGTATCAGCGTGGCTACTACTGAAGTATCGATGTTTTGATTAGCGATCAGCTCACTTTAGCCTCAGCGAAGAGTGCGTAGTCGTAGATATTTATTGTTCACAATTGTAGAAATGCCCTAATCAATACCTACATACGTACAATACTACCACTATCCTAGCAGTGTGCTACATAAATTAACATAACAAACATTGAAATCAGTGGGTATTTTGAAGTCATGAAAAAAAAAAAAACATAAAACATGTTTAATTTTCTGCCCTTTTTGTAAGCAAATGTTCTTCCAGAGTAGCTTACTTATATCTTGCATTGTAATGAACGTTACGAAATTACATTGTCATAAATAGATAACCATAAATCAATCTAACACAAAATATAATTGCTCATTCATTTGACGGGAAATTTTTTTCTAAGATTGTTATTTTTATACTGGCATTCAAATTGCTGCAGATTTCAATACAGCGCTGATATCATTTATGTACGACACACTCTTAACTTGATAAAAAATTTTTAAAAAATTGTCCGCAACACTGAAAGAGTTACGGGAAAAAATCTGGCCGCTTCCGCCTATAAAATTTTGCGGAACTTTTTGTAAGTATACTCTCGAAAAGATATTGATTTTCAACTTCTGGAAAACTCTAATGGTATCGATGGCAAACAAATTTTTATACTCATGGATAACCATTATTATTGTTGTATTTAAAGTTTACAGCATTTTTTATGGTGGTTAGGACATAATATAACTTAAAAGGGTGCTTTGTTTATAATTCAGTGCTAGAAGCATCATTTCAGAATAGTAGGTTTCTCGAAGCCGATTCGCAAATATGAATAACAGCAATCCCAGACAATAGTTTTGAGCAAAAATTTTTTTTCGAGTAACGTATATCAGTAGAACAATCTCTGACGTTGTAATCTCGTACATATAGTTGCGGCGTTAAGAGATCACGCTTAAGAGGACTGTGTACTTAGCCGTTGGGCGGTGGTGTGGCGAGTCACGCGAATACTTTTTTACGCGAAACCGCCGAACTTATTCGTATCGTTGTTATCTATGAAAAGAACACCCACTTGAAACTACGTATGCCACATTTTGAAAATTCAGTATGCTTGTTAGTAACATAATTTTGGGGCCTCTGGAAATGGCTAAAAAACGGCTTTTTTTTTTTAGACAACTGTAACTCTGAAAATACGACCTGAATCCGTAAATTGCAAAATAAGGTGCGTGCATTTTATCTTTACTTCGTACTATGCAAAATAAAATTTTCAGGGTCACCGTTTAAAGTCTCACATGAAAAATAGTTCTACGAAAACACTGGACGCCAGTTTAGCGCGCTGCGAATAGAGACCAAGTGCCAATCGTCGAGAGCCGTACTCTGGTTCTTATCGCTCCGTTGTTATCGTGCGTCAAACACGGAGATCTGAGACCGGTACACAGTACTCTTAACAAATGCATCATTCCGGGTAAATGTCTGCTCATAAAGTTGGCAAATAAAATTGTCAATAACGGTTGTTTTGTAGTTTTTCTATATTGACTTTCAAAAAATGTTGATCTACAGCGCTTATTTATCTACCGCGCCCTCTTAAGGGGTATTGATCCCTATCACCTTGGATTTATCTGTTTCTTCTCGATAACTTCTGTTCCAGTCGATGTATCAAAATTTTTGTCACGGCGAGGCATAAATACAAACTTAATCGATTTTCTGTAATTGCTGGAACCATAATATAATCATTATTTTGCAACGGGAAACAGCTGAAAAGGAAAAATTGCTTTATTTACGGGAGCGACTACAGAGGCCGCAACAATAACAGAAACAATGCCATATGGATCCCAAAAAGTGAATGAAACAATAAACTATGCCTTGTCAGCGTGAAAAAAGTAAAACAATGTGTATATTCCCTGATTTATAAGAAAAACCGCAAAACCGTTCTGGCAGGGATCAATCCCCCCTTAAGGTTGTTCAAGTGAGGAAAAAATTAAAATTTTGTATTTGTATGAAATAGCGTTAGTTTTTTACACATTACTTGAGAGTGCATATACTTCTAACGAAAAAAAAAATCAGCTCGGCAAGTTTTTCCGTAATGGCACTTCAAAGTCAAAATTTGCATATTTTCACTTCATACAAAACTTGAAAACCAGTTGACATATTGAAATGGAAAAAATCACATCAAAACTATGCGTCACTATATATGGCTTGTAGTATATAAAATTCATAAAAAAAAATTTTTATGTTAAATAAAAAATTTCAAAATTTGAAATTCTTTTTGTTACTTTTAGAATTTTTTTTAAATACAAAAATAATTTATAATGGGTTTTTATATGCTTCAAGCCGTAGACAGTGACGTGTAGTTTTGATGTGATTTTTTCCATTTCAATATGTTAAGTAGTTTCCATGTTTTGTATGAAGTAAAAATATGCAAATTTTTACTTTGAAGTGCCATTACAAGAAAACTGGTTGAGTTATTTTTTTTTCCGTTAGAGGTAAATGTATTCTTAGGTAATGTCTACAAAACTAACACTATTTCATACAAATATAAAATTATGATGTTTCCCCATTTGAACGCCCTTAAGGTGTACAAATAGAAACCGTAGTAAAGTTAAGGTGCCTCAGGTAAGTCATGGGAGCGACTTCTCGCTCAGCTCCTGGATACCCTGCCCGAGAACAGTCAGCTGATAGCACACGAAACTGGGCAACTGGCGCAGGCAAAAATGTGAACGGCAGACGTAACCAAAACCACAACGAACTGTAATTGAATGCACTGTGTTCCAAATATCGAAGAACCGAGCACAATTAATGTATTATTTATTTTTAATAAAATAACTTTTAAAAAATGTGCTGCGGACGTCGCTATCTGATTAGTACAGTTAAGGTTATTTCTACAACAGGTTAGAAAGATCAATGTTAAAAGTTTGTCACAGGGACAATTTCTGCCGCTTAGCGCTGGTATCGATAAAGTGGATGGGGGGGGGGGGGAACTGACAATCACAGAGCTTTCCCGAATTTTAAGTTACATAAAGTTGTTAATCCAAAACGCAAAATTGGTTTATTTTCACTTTAAAATTAAGTTAAATGACTTCTGTCATCGCCAAGCCTATTTAAAATTAATTTTACAACAGTTTCGTATCTTTCTGGTTCACATGCAATTACATCGAAACTAACGGCTGTGCAAACTCTCACGTAAGAAAACACATTTTCCTTCTAACCTGTAGTATAATTAACCTTAGTACAGTCAAATGAGGGATAAAGACACTAATCACTAGAGACCTGAAAAATTCGCGTTATATTTTAGGAACATGCTATAATTCCAACTACTATAAGTTCGCGTCGAATTCGGAACTGGCCCTCGACTCGTATGACAGTTCCTGGAAGTCGCTGAGCCAATAACAAAAACGCAGCCAAATGAAGGCCCATATCACTGTGTTAACAAACAGCTAACGAGCAGCTGTTGTTTGCTGGAGTAGCCTACATATATATTATTGGTGGCTAGCCTACACGTCAGTCAATCCGCAAATTTTCCCCGTCTTTACTAATCACTAGGGCCCGGTAGTTTTCTCGTAGAAAAGATTTTTGCCCCACTTTGTTTCAGTGTCTTACGTGCAAACCTGCAGCTCAACTTCATGGCTGTTGGCAGAGTGTTTTTGTGCAGAGTCGTTATTAATTTGACTGTGCCAATTAGTACATGGCTAATTGTGACACAACATGTCAGTGATTTGCAGGTTTAACCTCCAGAGGATGTATGTTACGGCGTCCAATCACTGACCATAAAGCAGAGATGCAGGTGCGCACGTAAGGCACTGAAACAAAGTGCTGCAAAATTCTTTTCGCGAAAACTATCGGGCCCTAGTAATAGCTCAACGTACAAGCGACAGTCAGTAATCTTTTATAAGCTGACTGTGCGTTGAAACCCAGCAAACAGTCAAGTTTTCCCGCGATAAACCATCATCTCTAATAATCACTAATAGCAGAGCTTCCGATGTCAATGCAAGGCACTGAAACAAAATGTTACGAAAGGAAGGAATCGCCTAGGGTTGGCACTCCTGAAATGTCGATGAAAACTCGAAAGCAGCGCTGTGCCAGTTGTCCGCGACCTCATCTCGCCGCCCACCCTAATACTCCTCCCTTCTCTCACACACACCCTACCCCTCTTCGCGCCCGGCGAAGCTGTCAATCTCAACTGCGAATTTTCCCGCCCACTTCGACACCTCCTCTTCCTCCATAATAATATAAACTTTTATCCCGCGCCCCCTTGTTTCGCAGCGAACGTGCAGGAAGTGGAGACCGTAATCCTATTTGCGAGAGAGAATAAAGGAGATGGAGAGCGAATGAGAGAGACAGGCATAGGAACAGGAGTGTCAAATGGGAAGGGCCGGCTATAAACGGAAAAAATTTAGGGTGTTAACATCCTACTTTAGCTTTTTGTTCGTTTCGACAGTTCTTTCGCCTCTCAGACCCTTGAACTATCACAAAAAAAAAAAAGTTTAGTAGTAGGGGAAATGGGCTAGGTTTGTAGTAAAAGTGGCTTGTGGAGGAGGGAGGGGGATGGTTGGACATACAGTCCGCTACTGCTTAAAGTGGCAACAAAGATGAGTCTCCTAAAACTTAAAGAGTTCGTGGTACATAATTCAACGCTAAAATCATTAATCTATAACTGTAGGTTTCTTGAAAACAATTTGCGAAAAGTAAACAATAGCAATCCTAGACAATAGTTTTAGCCAACGTTTTAAACAAAAAATTTTTCAGTGTTACGAAAGTCTGAGACACAATCTCTGACGACGGAACCTCGTGAATTTAACTGCGGCGCAAGAGAACACGCGTAACGACTTAGTAATTCTGGACAAATATTTACTCATAAAGTGGGCAAATACCATTATCTACGATTGTCATTGCGTATTTTATCCATATTGACTTCGAAAAAAACGTATAAATCAATTCATGTTTTCAGCGTTTATTTATTTAACACGCGCTGCACCATCCATTATTCAGTAGAGAATTCTGTACCAAAGTCTGTGCAAGTAGCACTGCGACAGAGTGTATCGCAATAGGGTTGTTTCGGACAGAATTCCATACCTAATTTCACAGATAGAGCCCGTCCTATTTTAATCGTAGTGCACACTTTCAGCCACCGCGCAAGCGAAATATGCAAGCAGGGTCGCCAATGTGATTTGAATAGAAATAACATTCTTTATACCTACTGAAAATACAGCTGCCGGAGTTATCAACACCAAAATAATACAAATTAGTCTAACTTATTTGGGAATCACATGTGTCTTGTTTGTGAAATATCTTTCAGGGATTCTACAGTTATACTTTATAGGTTATAGCAACCGACATCACAAATATATTTTTCTTCTTTAAGCACCGAATATTGTTGGTAAACAGTGATAGTGTGTACAGAAGTTTTTCTACATAATTCTGGTATAAAATTGCTATCGATATTAATTAAGTAAGAAATTGAGTAGAGAATTAAGGATAGTGTGTAGCGGGCTTTTCTTTTATAGTAATATTTTTTTTTCCATATACCGATTACTGCACTTTACATAAATACTTTTTATATAATGGAAGACACCACACTCACATAAGCAAAGCTTGTGTGTGAGTGCTACTAGACAAATTATTTTCTATAACTGCGGTTAATTATGTAAGAAAACTTGTCATCTGGTATAAATTAATTTGAGAACAAAAATTGAATGCTTCATGAATAAAAAAAAAATAGTATTTTATGGATACAGATTGTATTTAACAATTTGAAATATAAAAAATGTAAAAATAATTAACTACAGTAAAACTACTACTTAAAGATTAAAGACAACTCATCGTAAGTTAAGTTATTTAACCATCGGTCAATATATATTTTTGGTTATATTTATATTTTTTATTTTTTCATGAAGAATTGCTACAATTTTTGAAAGCAAGAATGTGGATGATCTTTGAGAAATTGTTTTGTGAACTAAGAGAATGGGTAAATTTTGGTTTAAATTATATCGAGTAGGATATAAACGAGATTAATACTGTACTGGTAACTTTTTGTTCAAGAAATTGACTAATATGATTCTAATATACAATTTTCTGATATTGAATACTCTCAAACGACTGAAAAGTTCTTTTGATTGATGGTTAATAGTCTTTCTAAACACAGTTCGTAAAATAACTTTTTGTATTAAAATTAGTGGCTTGATTGCCGTTTTACAACCAAACCTCCCCGCGTGTTTGACTGCTTTAAGGGTGTTCATGTGCGATAAAATCATAATTGTATATGTATATGAAATGTCGTTAGTTTTGTAGACGATACTTGTGAGAGTAGTTTCCTCTTACGAAACAATTTTAGCTCTCATAGTTGTCTCATAACGGCGCGTCACATTCTTAATTTGCATGTTCTGCTGCCATGGAAATAGTGAAAACAAGTTGAGTTACGTAAGTTAAATAATTCACAGTGAAATAACATGCCATGGGCTACGTAATAAAACATTAAGAAACATCCCGTGAACTATTATTATTTATATTTTTTTAAATGTTGAATTTTTATAATTATTTTTATTTTAAAAAAATCAAACACGGCATTGTGGGTTTTTAAAATGTATTATTGCATAGCTTATGGTATGTAAGTTCACTGTGAATTATTTAATTTAAGTAGGTTAATTGATTTTCACTATTTGTATGGCAGCGTAAAAGACAAAAATTGACTTTGACGCACCTTTATGAGAAAACTATGCGAGCTAATATTGTTATGTAAGAGTAAACTACACTCACAAGTATTGTCTGCAAAACTAACGATATTTCATAAAAATATAAAATTATGATTTTATCGCACTTGAACACCCTTAATGCCGGGATCACATAGGAACGACAGAAGCGCGACGACCGCTGCGACACTAAAAACAAATGATGTCCGCCAATCAGCACCGAGGTTTCTCTGACGTCAGCGCACCAAAAATGACCAAAAATGTTTGGTAACACTGTTCGCAAATATAATTATCAAAGATTGTTGTTTTGTAGATGTTCTATATTGACTTTCAAAAAGTGTAAATCTCAATTGAATAATTCAGCTCTTATTTTTATCTACCACGCCCTCTCAATGGCGTTAAAAATACAAATTAACACCCCTCCCTACCGTGATAACCAAAACTACCCCTCTGAACAGCAGGTTTATGCTTGGCAATTATGCCAACGTAAAATGACGTTGTGTGAAAACCACAGTTTTTATGCCATCCTTTGTGCATTCGCTGCCAATGTAACCGCTGCATCATTATTCGCGCAATTATGTGTGCAATTATCAGATAACGCGATGCTGGGAAAACGCAGTATTAACAGCCAAATTAATATAGACTGCAACGTAATAATCGCTGTAGTGGTGGAGTGTTAACGACACTGCCCGTCATTTGTTCCAGATGAGCGTTTCCTCCACACGTTGCATTTGCGCATCGGGTAAATAACCACTTGGAATTTAAAAAGTAATTAACGGATCGTGGATTTTGCAAAGTAGGCATTTGTGTGAGTTTTCATTAGAGGAAAATTTCTACATGCTATTAAAAAAAACGTAAACGCTAATGTATTGCCTTTCAAGGCGTGTAAATATTTTTTTGTTGTGTTACGTGTTGTATAATAAAAAAGATAAAAATTTTAAGTTGTCGGAACATGTATTAGAAACCTTTAAAAGATCACACAGCATGCGACATGAAAATAATTGCGCCTTAACATAAGTACATTTCTTTTAATCAACGCGAAGCTACATTGGCGAACTAATGTTTGCAGACATCAAAATACAAAAACACTCGCAAATGCATCCCCTAATGTTAGGAAAAGGAATATTTTGTGAGTTCAGTGTCCTGAAGTTCTGTATTATTATGTACACATATGCCATTGCAATATTATGTCGTCCCCGAAATTTTAGAATGAGACTAAAAAAAACATAAAACATACGAAAAAACGAAAAAAAGACAGAACAAGCCTAGTTTGGCTGCAATTAATAGACTTGCCTTTCGCTCGACATTGTCTTCGTCCCGGTATTGGCTGAACTGTCTTAATTGTGGTGTCCTGAGTTTTACAGATTATTTTGTTTTTTATTTCGAGTTTATATTTTTTTATTTTCCTTTATTTGTTGTTGCCTAATTCCTTGTGGGATCTTTCGTGTTCTGTTGTTTTGGTTTATGGGTGTGTTGTCTACAGTCAAATAGGCTTGTTTTCTCATTTTTGTTGTTGTTTTTTTTCTTAGTCTCATTCTAAGATTTCTGGGACGACAAAATATTACAGTGGCGTATGTCCACGTTATTCTGTCCCATTGGAACAAACACCCAAAGAAATGTTCTGTGACGTGCATGTCAGACTCCACTTATATTTGTATACTTGCGCTCCGATTATTAGTCCATTATCTGCTACTCAGCGGAACAACAGTTTTTCACATAGGCCCTAATGCTTTAAAAAAAAATTCGAGATTGTATGTTGGCATACAGTGCGCAAATGTATGTAGATTTTTAGCAAAATTTTATACAAATAATTACAATCGCTAAGAGAAAGACTTTACACTTATTTTCTTGCAGCAAATTGGGTTTCCCAAGTTTGAACAGTAACATAATAAATAATATTTAAATATTTCATTTTAAGTAAATTACAATTTTTGTACAAAATGTTGCGTGTACTACAATTCCTTTAAAAAAAAAAAACCTAACGAGGGATAGGTTTGATATGATAGAAAATATACAAATTAATTTATCACAGCACATCTTTAGTTTTAATTAAATAAAACTTGGCAAAAACATAAATCTGCATGACTGTTTTGAAGGTTACCTTTCAGTTTAATTACTTATTAGTTTTTGTTTGGGCTTAGAATTACTTGTTTATTCTCAAGTTCTACTTTTAGAAAACAAACGAGATAAAATATTTTACTGCGGAAACCATCATCAATTGCCAACCAGTTTGGCATTATTCAGTGCAAATGTAAATATTAGTTTTTTTGCTTCCATGCAACCGAGTTAATAGTGTATACGTGATGCTAGAAAATTCCTCTCGAAGCAAATGGTGAAGGGCGCAGTCTACACCAGAGACCTACGATCAATAGCAATTTACATGTTCATTTACATTCGGTGAGCCTAGTCACCTGTCAAACATGTATATAGGGACCTGAAAAATTCTCGTTTTCTTTTGGACGCAGGCTAGAACTCAAACAATAAGTTCGTGTATCTTCATTAATTATTCGACTACCGTAAACCGGGGTTACTTTGACCTAGCGGGGTAACTTTGACAACTCAAAATTTTGGTTTTTATATTATTTATTGACGAAAGTTTCAAGCATTAGCTATAAGGATAAAAGGAATTATTTAAAATACTCGGCTCAGATTATCTGTTTATTTACCAGAAAACCCAAAAACTGATATGTTAAAGTGTCAAAGTAACCCCGAAAATGGTCAAAGTTTACGGTACTCCTGGAGAGCGCTGAGCTAATAATGAAGAATCAAGTAAATGCAGGCCAAATAACATCTGTAAGCCTCTCGCGCAGAGATTTTTGGATAGTAAAATTATTTTCAAATCAAGCCGCGAGCATTTTTGGAATTCGGTTATTATAGAGGCCTAGATATTATCATATTAAAATTTATAAAATTATAGTTGACATTTTATTTATTTATTTTTTAGATTTTGTGGTTTCAATCCCTAATTTTTGTAAAAACCGTTCTTAACGTTTTACTCGAAAGTTAAGCATACTACCGCATAGTGATATGTAAATAACGTCCGCTGTTATAATATATCTACTCGGAAAAAATCTCATAGAATTTTGGTGAGTAGTTAAAAATTTTATTGCCGACTGAGTATTACAGTAGTACGCTCGACATCGTACCTTACCGTACCCTTAATTGGTGGAAAGTGTAGCAAAACTCAGTGTACGTTTCTATCCGAGTTTCTCGTACATCCGATTAGTACTCTTTAAAGTATGGCAGGCTGAAGATGTGGTTCTTAGGTATGTTGGAGGGCTTAGAAACAATGACATTTTGTCCTTGTCCTATGTGTGATTTCTATTCGCACATCGGCACAGAGGATGCGTGAGGAATAGTTTCCTAAAAAAAAACTTACGGACACAAAACACACCGCAACGCATTTGAAGCGTGTGCTTGGAGGCCCCACGTTAAGGTATTCCTGGAATTTCCTCTATAATCGAGCCCGTTGTGAACTTCCATTGTTGTCTCCCTCTCCTGTGCGTGTGTCGAATCCTTCCGGCGTGTTTACATCCTTGTCATAACGCGGTCAGGTGAAAGGGTTCTATTTTCTTAATAAAAGAAGGATGTGGAGGGGAGAAGGGGAGGTGTCTCAGTACGAGGGAGTGTCAAAACATTCGTGCCTACTGCAGCGGGCCATGTTTGGATATCTTTCACACTCTTCATTCTCGTCTGTGCTACCCACTCCAGCATCCATTCCCCCCTTTTTATGCTCTTTTATTTTCTCTCTCTCTATCTCTCTCTCTCTTCAACTGTCGACAACACCGCGTCACGGCTGAATGCGTCATGCACTCACACGGCCGAAAATATTATTTATGTAAACCGATACAGCTCTCTTCCGGCCTGGCGCGCCAACCAATGGAACTTGATTTCTACCTGTCAAGCCCGATTGCGTATTCCGCCCGCGAACTCCCGTCACACCTACCCCCCCCCCTTCCCCCTCCTTCCGCTTCATAATCGTTTCATATTTCTGACGTGCGCTGAGCTTATGACGTAATGTTTCTATGGCTCGCTCCGGCTGGCATTGTCGATGATTGTACATGTGGGGGGTTGTGAGTGTGAGGGGAAAGCCCCCCCTCCCTTTTCCCCCGTGAAAGGTTCGCTTTCTGCCCCACGGCTCGCGCATTGTAACGCGATCCACAGCGCCGGTCCATTGTAGGGATGCTGCGAGGAAAGAGCAGTACCACGATTGTGATGGCAACTCTGGCGGGGAGGGGGGTGATCTCGCTGTGAAAAGGGGTTTGCCGCACGGCGCGTATTCTGTTTTTTCGCCCAAACCCTCTTCCAAGCCTATCCCTCTGGGGGGCGGTGTCCGCCCGATGACAGGCCGTGAAATACTGTTTTTGTGTTTTTCGCATTCCCAAGAAACAATCCTCGTCCCCTTTCCCCGTTAACTCGCTCTGCAAGCGATGGGCTTGCTTGCCGAAACGGATTTTTCTGTTTTTTTTTTTTTTTTTTTTTTCGATGCCCGTGTTTGATTTTTAAAAACATTCGCCCACTCACGGCAAGCGTCTCCGTACTCTCATTTGCCTATTTCTTCTTAAATCGAGAGATGTGCGCCAAATATGTCAGGTATACACATGCAGCAACAAGTTTTAAATGTGTGAGATTACCCTTTCGTGTTACAAAGTCGTCTTTTTTTTTCTTTTTTTCCTTTCTTTCGCTGTTGAGAATGACGCTCGTGTATATATTCATTACGAAATTTTAAGTTTCGAAGTATCACACGGAGAATTGGCCAAGACCTTGGTACCATATTGTCATGCTTTATAAGATATTATAGGATACAAGTTGGATATAAGGATAACTACCTTGCGCTTTTCAGTACGCGAGTTCGCTTGTGTCAGGCACTTGGTTTACTCGTGCCACTACTTCATTTGTCGTCAAATACAATATAATTACGCAGAGGGAGGTCGTTTGTAAAGTTATATACAATCAATAAGATTGGTTAAGAGCCCATATCACTGATTATGATGAGTTTTTCTTAATTCATTCCTGATAAAAATTTGGCAAGGTATAATTGAAAATATTTCAATAGGGACGTAACTAATTACGTTACCTTTCATTACGTACATTGTATCCGAAAAATTGAAGCGTACGTATGACGTACAGTAATTAAACTAATTAAAATTTAAGTTAAACATTCCTTGTCATCAAACAATAAACACAAAGTAATTCCCAGTATAGGTTTCATCCAATAATATGCAACTATTAGTAACATGTAATGTTTCTATAAAGAAACATTGCCAGTTATTCGTCACATACTTAATTATTAAACGAAAATGAATATTATTAGATAAAGAGGTGACACAACATCCTAAATAGTCACTGAATTTATAGGTTGACAGTTCCAGCTTAGTCATGTTGTCGAAGCTGATGTTATGAAGCAATCACGCCGAACGTAAGGTGTATCTTGGGAGCGTAGTGGCCTTGGCGTAAATACGGAGCCGACAGACTTCTTCCACAACGTTACACGCTCCTGTGTCGCGCCGTGTGTGCCAGCTCGTATCCTCATTGGAGTGAGAGCTATTGGTCTGCGCTTAACATCGAGGTCTTCAGTGCTGGTGAGGGGTGACATGAGGTGAGTATTATGGAGCAGCGCCGGAGTGAATGGGCTGGGGAAACAGGAGGCCCTCAGGAAAATCCGCTGACCAACGGCATCGTCCGGTTCGCTTCCCACATGCGAGAATCCGCGGACCAACACCGCCTGTAAATCGTCGTTGGAGTGGGGAGTTCCGGTCTCGTAGTGTATACAGTGTCCTAGTATTATTAAACCCTACAAGTGTCTAGCTGGAGAAAATAAACTACGTCTCAACCTCAACCATTTTGCCCAGACTCGACTAGTTGCAGCACCGCGTATTAACTTTTATAATAGTTTCATAACCTAACAAAACCGACCTTACAATCAAAACATGGCAATGTTCCATATTTAAAAATAATCTAATATTAACTCATTTAAAATTAATCCAAGCTAATGTGAACTAACCTTAAATAATTATCACAGGGGAGGGGGATGCTCTGATGCATGCGCGGGGACATTGAGACATCGCTGCTACAGAACCATGTTGTTCTAACTCCATATTTAGAAATTTTACAGGAGAGCCATTACAAGTTTGCGGAACATATGTTTTATTTCGCAGTTAAAATATTAACGCACGCTACAGATAGTGTTTATGTAATATATTGGGACCCTGTTTCCAAAGTCTCAAATACTATAATGCTAAATGAATAGAATAAATAACAGTGCATGTATACCTTTGCAATGGAGATAGAACAAAAAGTAGAACATGCTGGTTCTATGCCTTCTGAGTTGAATATTTCTATTTCCTCTGTACTGTCATGTAAAATACACGGGGTTAGTATAGAAGAGCTACAAATCTTTTTAAAAAAAAAAAAAAAAAAAAAAAAAAAAAAAAAAAAAAAAAAAAAAAAAAAAAAAAAAAAAAAAAAAAAAAAAAAAAAGGAGTTAGAACAATATGGTTCTATAGCAGCGACATAGTTGCATTTATTCCGTTAAGATTGTTTTTTAAATCCTTGGCTTGGTTGCACGGTACGGAAACTATGTGACTACTCAGTCAGCCTGCTTGCCAAGATCTACCTGTCTTTACAAATGTTCGAACCAGAAGTACACTGTCTGTTTCATAACAATATAATTAAATAACGCACAAGTGTATGTTATGTCGCACGTGTCGTGATAACAAAAGACGAGAGGTCATTAACGGACGTGGAACATGAAAGTAAAAAACTCAATGCATTTAAGGGAGACAACGCACTTTTGCACTGCTGAGAGGTCCAGAACAGTAACGGAAATAGCGAAGGATAACAACCCGCGAGAGTACATTTTTGCAGAAACTGAGAGATGAAATATTTTTGTAGGAGTGTTCTGTGTTATCTCAAAACGTATCGAAGTTACAAATGGGCGAATTTATTGCAGTTACGAGGGGAAGGTATCGAGCTACTGACAGTACGACTGAATTTACGACGCTGTGTTTACAGCGCGATAGGGGAGACAGCAAACAACCCGTGCAGAAGCAAAAGGAAAGAAGTTAAAAAAAATGCAGTACGTAAGAAACAGGGGTGAAAAATATTTCAGGATGGGATAGCATCTGGCAGACAATAAACCGTACAGAACGAGACATATAAAGTTCATTTTAGGTTTCTTGAAGGATGATCGATGTGAGCTTAGAAGAATACTTATGAAGTTATGCGGTACTTTAGCGAATTTATTTTGAACACGTTTATCACAGTGGTATTTATGTTCTTTTATTCTGATAGACTTGCTAAACGTCAAAAAACCCTTTTAAGATGACTGCAGACAGCTGGAATTCGTAGAGCAATATGGTGAAATTGAATATGTAACTTCACACTAACCCATAAACATAATTCAATTGCTGTTAGAATCCCCTCAAATTATAAAAACTTGAAATGTACACATTACTATTGATAGCGAATGCATAGAAGAAATAGTTATTTGTTGTACCATGCGGACGAGTTTAAATGCTTCTGTGTTCATAATCACGTTAATTAGCTTGCTCCCTAATAGAGGTCATAATGTTAGGGTAAACGGTGTAATTTTTGCTTAACTTAAAGATAAACAAGTTTTCACGTACGGTTTGGTGAATCAAAGACAAGATCGCTTGTTACGTAACTGTATTGTAGAGTTGGAAGGTCAGAAATAACAAAGGGGCTGAATAGTTATGTTTTTCTCTCGGATGTCAGAATCGAGGGTGCCGAGAACTGTGGTAATAATGAGAGGAACAGGGTCTGAAAGATGGGAAGGTGTACCCTTATTATTTTGTTTCGGCTCCCCTATTCTCGGCTGTAAAGATTATACCCTACCAAAAACTTGTGGGTGGCAGGGTTTGATTAGTAGTTCCGAGCAAGAAATGGGTGTTAAATATAAGTTAGAACTACTCCGGTACTCTTTTTGGTTCATTATGGCATCCGCCTAGAAATATCCATTTCCTGCCACATTATTTGTGGGATTAGAGGTTATTATGACCACTTCTGAAGAACTGCAAACAGATGACTCAGATATTTACTTACACCATTTTACTTGAAACTATTTCAGGAAGCTATGTGTTAAATTTTTTATCGATTTTCTGCAATAACTTCTGTTAAAAAATAATTTTTTTTGGCAAATATGGCAATGTTGAGGTACAGAAGATATTTGTGATGATTTGTAGGAATCGTAATATTGTAATATTATGTTCATCTAATATTGGACTTGTAAATCATTCTTGAAAGTTAACCTATAATTACCTTGCGGTGATTCTGCAGGACAAATTAAAGAAAATTACATTATTATTTATGTCAAGAAGTTTATCAAGATAGTTTTTATAATACAATTTGAATAAGTGTTATGACTCAAAAACTGAAAATACCATACAAATGTCTAACACTCCCCCTTAACAACGATTTTTCGTCCTTGTCCTAAGGGTGTGTTGTTTTCATACATTAGCACTGTGGACACATGCGGATTAGTTTCGTTAAAAAATGTGTTTACGAACACTCTACAACGCAATTTAAACGCGTGGTAGGCAGTGCCCTTAAGCGCATTTAACTATAAATCCACGATACCTGAGGCGGTCCTTGGAGAAACTTTACTTGTTCCTTGGTTGAAACGTACATGTTCAAGTCCAGTGCAGAAGATGAGACTATTCATTGACATCTGTGTTGATGCAAGAAGAATTGTTCCTCGTATGAAAACACCTGAACTGGGAGTGCTTAAAATAAAATTTAAAATACTTTCTTTCGTCACAACAATAATTTCTAGTTAAAAATTAAAATCGCAAGGTAATAGAATTTTGTTTTATTTGAAGTACCATGTAATGATAAATATTGGGTAGTAATGAAAACATTTCGGCAGTAACAGTAATGTTAAAGTTAGTTGTAGTAAAAGAAAAGTGTTTTCTTTGCTATTGTTACTAAAGTATGTATTTCGCTAACACCAAATAATGTTTGTATTCTAACCCTTCATTCGCTTTAAAACACATGTGCTGAACTGCCTCAAATACATATTTTTTGTATAAAATATGTTTTTAATGTATACTATAAATATATGATGAAGATGTATTGAAACCTCGCTCGGGGAAAGATGAAAGCTTCTAAAGGTCAATGCATGGACAAATATCACGTCGAAATGGAATGGATTTTACTATAGTGGCTGTTCACGTAACACGTGAAATGAAGTGAATGAGTCACCGATACACGGCAGTTTTTGTTTAGGGTGGTCGTCATCTGTAGTCCGAAACAAAACTCCGAAGTCCCCATCTTTGTCCCGCCTCGCAGTTCCAATGGCTAGTATCCTCGGAACCGCGCGACCTCGGAATCCCTTTTGTTTGTTCCGTTCCCCTGTTTATTTCCTGTCCGCGCGAGGGTACAGCCAGATTCTCATCAAAGGGTGGATGAAATGCAATTCACCCCCTTCGGCCCCTGGGGCTGTTCTTCCGCGAGGGTCGGCTAGAGTTTGTGGGGAGGGTGGCAGGGGGTCAGTGTCCCAAGGGAGTTGGTCCCACCCACGTCCGTACGCATATTACCCCTCCCCCACCTTTTCCCCATCAGCACGCACATCCCCAACCAACGCAACTCGTCGTTCGCAGATCCTCGGCGGCCCCTAACTGCCGACTAACGACGCTGTAATCCTGCTGACGTTTATCTGCAAGGGTTCAGAAGGAGGGGGAGTTTTCCCGCCATTTCCGCCGTTGCCGGCCGGCCGGGCGCGATTACGAGGTTTTGTCATTTTGTCAGAGATAATGCGACCGTTAGGGCGCCCCTCACCCCGGCTAAATATGCCCCGAACTAGCCGGGGACTTTATTTCGGAAGCGTAACGCGGATGTTAAAACCGGAACACCTCCACACTCCCAGCAAATCAGAGCCTAATGGCGTACTTAACGGAAATTTTCAACGCCGCCCAAACGATTCGCCCTGGATTAGGATGAAACTTTTGAAATACATTCTAAATTAAGTATCATTTCTAGGATCGTTTACTGCAAGGCCAGTGAGGGAAAACTGGGGTTTTTGTGGTCCGACCAAATAACACTGTTAGGATGCTGACAATAAAATAATAGGTACAAGGTATAATAGTGCAGATTTTCAAGTACATTCTAAGTTAAAATTATATCTCTGATGCTGCAGATTTTAGAGTAAATTCTTACATAAAATAATAGGCAACAGGCCCTAAGAAACTAAGTCATCTCGAGTACAGTTCGATAGCCATTTTATTTTACTAAATATCTATATTATTTACCACTGATTCAAAAAACCCTTAATTTTATAAGTTTTGTATGCATACAGAATGGGTGATGATAGCTTATGATAAAAATTAAAATGCGGTTTTAATTATTCCGTAAAGTGCGTTATAGTAGCGGCAATGCAACCCTGAAAATCTACCATAAACTTTAATTTCTTTGTTCAGAAACAATCTCATAATAAGTAGCTACATTGCGTGAATATTGGGCTAATTTGGAGACGAAAATGTTGGTGGCAAAATGTTGTACGATGATATTTTACTTGCACAATGTGGCAACACTGTACGGAGATTGTCCCCTCTTGTGCTCTACGTCCAGGTATTATTTTGTGTGTGTGTTACGTCAAGTAAACGCAGATACATGTTTGGACTGCTTGGGAATTTAACCTGCATCCATAATACGCAGGTCAGAGCAGTAGTTGTAAAATTAGTAAAGGCCATTCGGAATAAAGTGAGCACTAAAGATTTAACCTTTGAAAAAAATCACTAGCCGTTACTGCATATAAGTCAACATTAACAACAGTTACATTATTGTTTGTATGGTTGGTAGCAAATAATTGCATGTAGTTCCGTGTATTTTCTTATTTGAATACATCGTTAGTGAAACAACATCACATGCAAACGACCTCTTTGTATTTAATATACTTTAAAATGTTTATTTAAGTTCTTATTGACATACCAACTGACTGTATAATTTTATGTAAATAGCGCAAGTACAAAGCGACACAACCGAGCCGATTGTCGTTGACAGACGCCGCTAATGCTTCGCGCCATAGAGGTAGTTTAAAGTTCCACCGACAGATGGCATCAGAGTTAGGTTTTCGCCGCTTCGCCAAGCTTCGCTTGGAAGCAAATTGCGTCATTCAGTTTGTTTGTCCGTTGTGTAATGGATATGGGTTTCTGATAAACACATTCAAAAGTACTAGAAGTGACTGTTTATGAATATCATTGGTAAATTATGTGAAGTCATTAGTAATGTATTTTTTTTATATGATTGCCAGCCTGAGTAGCCTATCTGGAAATTGAAACAGCACTTTTTTTTTTTTTTTTTCGGTTTTACACATTAAGAAAATACGTTATTTATTGTTTCTCTTTACGTGCGTCATCGTCGTTCAATACGGTATGCTGAACGGAATTTGTATTCTAGAGTTGCGTGTGTCGTGTGTGTTTTTAGTGGCGGTTTTAGTTTAAAAGTTCGAATATACTGTGCATACATTTACGAGATTCGTAACGGTAACAGCGCCGTTCGAGTAGACACAGAGAAACCAGTGTTATATAGGGACGTTTACTAGCAGGTATTTATAACTAAGATTACTACTGAGTATAGCATATATTCAGCACCCGTGCATTTAATGTCTAGATATTGTAGATAACATTTATCGGAGCAGTGTAATGTAAATGTAAACATTCTACAAGCCTATGTAAATAAAAGCACGTGGCAATGTTGATGTTTACATGCAACGGAAATATATAAATTGGCAGAAAAAAAGAAATTAATCAGGGCTTTTTTGAGTACTCACTTTATTCCGAATCGCCTATATATGTGGAGCGCAAAAGGGGACTAACTACATTGCTGTGTTGCCACATTGTAAGTGAGGAGAGATTGTGGTCAGCGCTCAACAGCGAAGTCTCCAGCGCTTGTGAGGGGTGACATGATGCATGGAGCAGTGCCGGAATGAATGGAGCGGTATGACCTCTTGGCCACCGCGGCCCCGTTGCCACATTGTGCATGTAATCTGTCGTACAACATTTTGCCACAAACATTTTCGTCTCCAAATTAGCTCAGGATGCGCGTGACGTGCTTATTATGAGCTTGTTTGTGGACAGCCTGTATATAATTATTGGCCAAGTTAAGTTTCTGAGGTAACAAAACATTTGCCATGGCGTACATGCAGTACCGAAACTTGGCACCGAAAATAACAGGAAACATTTTCCTCTCTCACAAGGTTGGAGAGTAGGCCATTACACTTACAGGGATGTGTTGTGTATCAATGCCCGTGTCCTAGAGTGTGAATAATTTTCATATGCTCGTAATTCAACGCTCATACGTCTATTATGTCACTAAACAAAATATTTTTCAAACTTCATTTCTGAAACTATAATTATTTTACCGACACCATCTCTAATTGCCCAGAACCGAATAATGTCCACGAGGAAGTAGTATTTTTAATGTGTTAAATACCTCGATAAAGTTAAATTTAATTTTATGACGACATAATTCGTTAATTTTCAACTATCGTTTTTACGCGGTTTTATTATTTTTTATGCTATGTAACATTCCTTAGTACCTACAATGTTTCCCTGTGTCGCAATATTGTATTATTTTATTGTTTTAACTTTTTTTTTTTAATTCTGAGAAGTAAATTTGTGGCATAGCGTGAATTTTATTTACCTTGCGTTACATTACAAGCATCGCATGTGAACTTACGACGTATAGTTAGGCCGCGATCAAACAATTTATTTTGTTTTCTTAATTTGTCTGACTGATTGCGGCCTAAATATTCGTTAAAAGTTCAACTGCGATGTTTGTACTGTGATGCAAGGTTAAATAGAATTCACGCTATAATCGAAAATGTTACACTTTTGTTATCAGAATAAAAAATCCAAGATGACGACTTATGCCCCACCCCTTTCAAATTCGCCGTGGAAAGGAAATGTTTCCCCTAGAACGTTTGTTCACAATACGACCGAAGTACGTGCTTTTTCTCTTCCAATTTCCTCTTCCGTTATGTAAGTCGTAGAGTAATTTCCCTGCGTCATCTTATCGGCTAGCTGCCATGTTTGCTTGTAAGGCTACTATCGCTTCAGCCCGTGTTCTCTTCAGGCCTACCCGCTATCATTCCTGCATTAACATATCTCCCCCCATTTTACTGCCTGCCGCCCCTCAACCCCTGACCTGCTCCGCATTTTTCACTTTTTTCTCGTGAATAAAACATTGGATAACTCCCACCTTGGCGCCCCGCAGTCCTGCCGCATCTACGTCATCGCCTGTCTTCCGTTATTTCTCTCGTCGCTTCGATAACACGTGTCTCTTCCCCAACAGCAAGTCCACGCGTCAACACTCAAGTTGCGCCAAAATTAAGTGGCCACGGTAGTTCAGTTTGTCGGTATTTCGTTTAGGCACCTTTGTAGAAATAAAATTATAATTTAAAAAAAAAACATGCTTTGATAGAAATACGAACTTAAAAGTTAAAACTATCTTTAAACATAAAGATTTAGTTCGGCGCGACAGATAGTTACACATTTCAATATTACATAATTTTTTAGAATAAGTTTGTAATAAGAATGAAGCTTCGGCCACAAAATTACCTTGAATATAAATTCAACATGAGGTGTTTGATATCAATCAGTTTTTTTAAATTTTTTGTCACTAGCTATTCGTAAAAGTATAGTCAGTATGAAAAGTAAGCAGAGTGTATATATTTGTTCATAATGGATGAGACTGCCATGCCATAGGTACTACATTATTGTATTTCCATCGATTATTAACACGTGCGATAAATTTCAAATAATTCGGACGTCTGAGGTGGGTGAAGATTGAACTGAAAGATTCAATTGCATTCATTTATAAACACAGGCCTATTAGAAGCGAAAAAGGAAAAAAAAACTTTCCTTAAATCCATATTTTTTACCTCGTCTCTTATCTTAGCTTCCGTGCATAATTTTTAGGTATACTTAAAGATGCTACACATTTTTTTAATTTATGCAATTACTATACCCTTCTCTCTATTTTTTCCCGTCCCTCCAGATAATTAGCTTTCTAGTTGAAGTTACTTCAACCAAATTCCTACAATGAATGATTTTCTTCTGTCACAAGAGAATAAAGTTGGCAACTCTCTCCGACAGTTGGCTGGAGAAAATAAGTTTAGGTATCGATACTGTATTCGGCAACATTAGTACACAGACTGTTCTCTATTCCATACATTCAACTTTCATACGGTCCAGAATTTCATATATCAGTCTTCAGTACCCATAATCATGCTTTCACGCAATGCAGCCTATTCAACTATTAATGCATTAGGGCCTAACTAAACATAATAATAAAAAATCCAGCTCTTAATATATATCAATATTTATATATATATTAAGAGCTGATGTGTATATATATATATATATATATATATATATATATATATATATATATATATATATATCGGAATTTTATTTCGTCACAGCAGTCTTCAAATAATTATGTATGTATCAATGAAATAAATAAACCTGATGTGTAACTCAGTAACGTAAAACAAAATTACATTAAAATATGTGGTTATCGAAGGACAGGAACGGGTACAAGCTATTCTGCGAAATGAAGGAGGATTACAAAATAAGCTTACTCCCTCTTGCAGTGTAATTTGACGCATTGGGTGTGGTGGTCTACATTTTTCCCTACAAATAAACCAATGTCATTCTGAAATGTAAATATGCGCAGAGGGGATTAGATACAATTAGCCTCCTCAGGTTTATTTAAGGGCGTGCCCCTCCCTCGTTGGCATGGGCTTGTTGAAATAACTTATTGGCATTATCTTTGGACTAAAACCTTTAGTATAAAATGCAAGATTATCATTAAACTATCGTACATCAGTCCAAGAACACATTACGTATAAAAATTGAGGAATCCTGTGTATCTATGGTATTTTGCCTGTACTAAAATAGTCAGTAAATACGTCTCTGTTTGAAGGTTGCCGTCAAACGACTCTGGAAATGCATCCACAGCGAACATAGGCAATGGCACTGATTTGGGCGTAAACGCACACGCATTACTGCAGTTTCACGATAATAAGAGGAAAAACTTACACGTGTCGATGGAAGGAAGCCACGTATGAGGTTCGCGTCGTCCCTCCCTCGCCAACCCCTCATGTCTTCACGCACTTCCGAGGAAGAAGGCAGGTGGCGTCGAGGATTTCCGTTCCGTCTGGCCGCCCCTTCCGAGACTCCTGCGCAGCCAATCAGATTCAATCTGGGGAAAATTCACACTTCATCAGACGCGAAACGCGGAGCTCCTACTTCTCCATCCCCATCGCCCTTCTCCAACCCTTTTCCCAGCTCTCTCTCCGTGAGGACATGTCCCACCGTGCCTCGGTAAAAGGGCGGCTCCGGGGAAGGGTGTCTGGGGGGTTGGGCCGAGGGCAAAAGGGGTGGAGCTTTTTTTTTTCTACCCCACTTCGCGTTCGGAAGGAGCCGGAGGGAAAAACACGCGAGGGGAATGAAAAATAGTCTCTCCCCCCCCCCCCCCTTCTTACACCTACACCGACGGCAAGCGAGGTTCGCTGAAGGATCCGGCCGCTCAGAAAATCTGCCGGGGGAAATATAACGAGCAGTTACGTCGCGAGATGCTTCCAGCCAGTCAGAGGTGCCGGCGAGGGGCATGAGCACCTGGGTACTGTTTGTCGGCGGTCCTGCTCTTCGCCCTTCGCGCAGAACAGCGGGGTCTTCCTTCCGCTCTAAGGACTTGCGTTGCGATATTATTTCTACTATTTCTTCTAGCCCATCGAAGCATTTGACACGCGACTGGATAACTCCTGTTCACTCGATAGGGTAAAATTCCTTCGCGGACGTAGTTTTCCCATGCGAGGCTTCCCTTGCCTGCGGTAAATCGATTGTTCTTGCATCGGGTAGTTGTAATTTTTGGTTTTAACTGTTAAGACGATCAGCAGTAAAAATATATTTATATAATGTTATTTTCGTACCGAATGCAATATAAAATGATGTCCCCTAGTTTATGTTTGATTAAGACACAATTTGGTTTATTTTATTACGTTTATAAAATCTAACGCACCTAATAATTCATAGCGACAAAATATGTCATATCGAGGGTCAAACATTGACACACCATAGCTGAATTTTTGTATGTTCACCACCAAAAAATTATTATTATTCCATATGTATCTGTAGTCAAGCTGTGTATGATAAATATCCTTTCTGTTCCGAAGTTCTGTGTAGATTCCTCGTAACTCTATGATATTTTTTTTAACAGTCTCTCCTTTAAATTTTGTTTTATGCAGGTACAAGATGTCAGTGTTTGACCCTTGATATAATAGTTAATGAAGTCTTATATTTATTTCACTCGTGGGAACGTATTTGTGTTTTTATCTTATCATCGTGAATGTGAAGTTAATTTACTAATTTTTTTCAATAAAAAGTATTGCCTTAATTTGCAACGAACGATATTGCAGTTTCATTAATAAGCTCTATGTAAGAATGTCGATATTTTTTGCGTTTTTCGACGAGATTTTGAAATTTGCCCCAAATTAGTTGACCTTTATACAAGAAAATTTATTTCCTGGCGTTCCTAATACTCGGCTACTTCGTAATATTCCTACGATCTTAACGCGCTCGTCTGAGCAGAGCGATTAACATTCGTCAACCCGTAACCGGGTCTATTCCTGATTAGATTTGAAACAAGAAGCCGAGTGGATGGACGGGAGTTTTGGAACGTCGATACCTTTTCAAGTTAATAAGTGCGGGAGCTGGAAAACAATAACGCTTGTTTTACGACTTTTTTTGGAACACGTGTTGTTCGTGACGAAAATAGAATTTTAACTGCAGAACGTGGCTAAGGTAACGGATGTTTCTGTAGTCTGTTCGCGGCAATAACGCAACCTTTATTATAAACTGGGAAAAATTCACTGTTCAACCCCCCCCCCCACCTCCTTTTCCTTTCACCTTTGCTCAACGTTTGCTTCACAGATGAATCACGTGTCAAACGGCAGGCTCGTCAATGTCCCAGACGTCTGGGAATAAATCACGAGAAAGCAAATTTTTGGTTTTGAAAGGACTGATTTTCGTGAAAAGTTTATCTTTAAAATGTTCCGACGCACGTTCCAATGGGAAAGCGTCTGGAAATAAGAAGATTTGCGTAAGTTTTCAGGCGTGAAATAAAGCAAAATTTTTGTTAACAATTGCTCTATTAAACAAATTAGGCGAGAAACAGGAATCGGCCAAATATAGTTCACATTGAAAGAAAGAGCACGGAAATTGTTTATGTATATCGCAGATTCAAAATATCTTTGTTCCTATCTATTTTATTTTACGTTTTATATTAAATTCAGTTTTGTAAAAATTGTGATGAGTATTTTTTAAAACTTTTGAATTATAGACTTATTTATTATTGTTGTAGACAGTATTACTATATGCCTGACATGTTTACCTAAAAGGACGTAAAGTAAGTCATTATTTACATGTGGTAATTCGGCAGATGACCCTGCCATAATAGTTCAGATATGTAAAAAGTATTTTATTTACGAGTTTGTAACTTTTCGAGGGGTTTGAATTTGGGCTAATGGACACAAGCACACACACACACACACACACACACACACAAAGTAACAGCAAATAAATAAATGTACGTTCAGTGATTTAAAACTGCTTATATTTTTTAAACTCGATAAATCGCTTGTCATTTTATTCGCATTCAAGTCGTAAATTTATAGTAATATACATCGTAAACAGTAATAAAATTACTAGCGATGAATTGTTGGCATTCGTAGTCCTGTCATAAATGCTTGGAATGAGAAGATTTAATTAAATGAATGGCCGCGCAGAGTTGTAAATTAAAGGTTGTTGCATATTTTTTCCAGTTAGAGGTTTATTTTTGTTTCTTTTCTGATATAAATTGGGAAATTGTTCTGTATGACGAAATAAACTCTGCTTTAAAATTTTTCATTCTTATGGTTGTAAATTGCAGCCGTTTTTTTAGAGTGGCCACCGGCTTTTACTGTCGAAATAGGGGGGGGGGGGGAAGGAACAAGCAAAAATTGTATTTTGAACAGTAGTTAATTAGCCCGATTTTAAAAAATCATAGTAATTATGTTATATTTAACACAGAGACTGATAATGTGTTCATGCAACAAATGTCGATCACAAGAAAAAAAAATTACAATACTATCTGTCGCACACAAAGGATTGCATTGCCTTTTCGAAGTAATTTTTCGTTTAATTGTCATGAATTTTGTTTTACTTCCATAACGTCACGTATTTTCTGAGTCGTTGCATTTTTTCCAAGTTATTTTACTGCTTACTGTAGTGGTTTTAAAGACTTAAAAAATATTTTATATATTTAATTTCACAGTTCAATAATTATGGCGTAATAATAACTGAATTGCATGTTAGTAGGCTACTGCGAGGCAAGGGAAATTACTACATAGCTTCAGACAGAATTTGAAGTTTCTAATTTTTTAATTCTTACCCTATCAAACAACCAACGAATCCAAAATGGTGGGCGAAACCTGGTAGTAAATTTTAAAAACATCCCGGCAGAAACAGACACCCATCGGACATACCAACCTATCCCTCGTCGTTGTGAAAGCAGTATAGGTAACGTCATCACCTAGAACTTCTGGACGCCATCTTGCCAAGAATATCAACAAAATTATACCAATGAATTTATACGATGTTTATTAATACCACAGTTATGTGTACAGGATGTCCGCAGAAACGGCCGTATCATATGCACGCCTAGTGAATCATGGGCTAAATCAGAGACGAAAATGTTAGTGGCAAAATGTTGTACTACTACATTTCAAGTGCACAATGTGGCAACGCAGCACTGATAAATTTCCAGTAAACGTAGAACCATGTTTGGACTGCTCGGGGTTAACCTGTGCCCATAATATGATGGGGATTTGAACCTGCGTTCATAATACGCGAGCTTAGATTTACAGTGGTGTAAGTCATTAAAAATAGCTTCTTCTTAAACAATTTCTTGCAATATGCAAACGGAATTCAGCCATTCAGTTAAGAGTGAAATATTTGTTACAGAATATTCTTTTGGAAAATGTGAATAATGTGTTTAAAAACGACATTTCTAAATAATCATGACTTACACCACAATGAATCTCAGCCACTCATATGATGGTCGAAACAATATTAGTAAAATATCCGTGTAGCATAAGAGGGGACTAGCTCTGTGGTCAATTTAACCCGGTATTTGCGTGTTATGATTATTGTACGGCAGTTAGTGGACATCGTGTACACTAGCAAGTGGCAGAAACCTGCATATTGGCTTCTGAAGTGCTTACTTTACCATGAACAGCCTATATATCCGCTCAATATTCTATCACGCTAGGTTAATGGACTTCCAAGTGTGAATTTTTCAAGTATGGCAAGCGTGTGAAACGAAATCGGAAATGCCGGGAGGACGAGAAGCGTGATTGGGCGAGAGAAGGGAAAAATAGGAGTAGGGGTTGGAGCTAAAATTCAATGGGTTAGTGGATGGTGTATAGAGTGGAAGGGGGGTGGGGGGTGCGTGTTTGTGTATTGATTCACAAGTGCAGGGTGCACGCTGCGGCAACAAACAAACGAACAACCCCCTACGTGGACCGCAGCGCCTGGTTTACGACCCTGGGTGTGTGGAAGGAGGGGAGGGGTAGGGGGGTAGGTGCTAGTAACATGTGGCAGATATCCCAGGGACAAGTGCCGTGCTGTAAATGCCGGGATTTAAACCTCGCCGCAGTGTGAGCTCGCCCTTGTCGCACTTGTGAGAGAGTAGGTTTATAAGGGTTAGTTTCCCGCGTGCGAGTGTTGTCTACGGACATCTCTAAATCCCAGCTATCTGTCAAGTGATCCAGCGACGATAAATATACGCTGCGATAACAAACATACAAGAAGAGAGCGACAAATCCCAGTGTTAAAAACTGAACCTTATTTCAGTTGATTTTTGCCGACATTAGCAAAAAAACTGCTTTTTAAGATTTGGCGTAGGTGTCTCAAAATTTAGTAGTTACATTCAAACGTAACTACTATAGAGACATGCATTGATTGGACTCTGTTACGTTTGTTGTGTATTTTATAACAGCGCATACATTCTTGTAATCAGAAGGAATGCAGCTACAGTATTTATTTAAATGTAATTGATCGACATAAAATGGTTTTCGTTTTTAATGTTCCAAAACACCCGAGTTATTATAACTAGTATTTTCAATAATTCCTTAGATATGCGCAAGAATAGTTTTTTATGACTTTATTCGTGTAGCCCGTGACATATTATTTTAGTGCACATTATTGAATGTCGATAACTCCGTTGGTCTATGTTGATTGTATGTTCCCGTAACATGCAAATTTTGAATTTTTACATACCTTTATATGTACCCTAAAATTTTTCCAAAAGAGGAAAATGTCATCAGCAAAGTCTACAAAACTACATTATTACGTGGTAATATAAAACGATTAATTTCGCACTTGGAACTGCATTTAACACGTACATTGACAATCAACCAGCATCCTGCGTAGAGAGAGAGAGAGAAAGAGAGAAAGAGAGTGTCAAAGAAAGAGATCTCAGCGAAAGTATATTCATGAAAGTTCCTCCAACGACATTGTCGTGAGATTTTTTGACGAGATATCTCGCATAAGATCAAATGTTACATCGTGTAAAGTATGAAGCTACCATAACACGTTCGTAGTATTTACAGCTGCTATTGAGTAAAGCATTCAGCTTCGAGAATTGCGAGATGCTAATGTAATTTTTGTCATTTATATAGTTACGACAAATATTAAATACCTTAAAGGTGAAGTCAGAAATGCATATTTTGTTTGGGATACTGTAGTAAAGTACCTTCTTAGAGGGCAAAAATATGGTATCTGACGTAAGTAAACCGATATCTGTGACAAAATGAAGCTATGGTGCGTGTTAAACGCGCAAGCTACGGTTACAGTTGTAACTACAGTGGCCTGATGGGTAGGCAACCCGTCCTTCGCTTGAAGGCTATGTACCGGAGTCACTGTCATTCATATTTGTGATGGACCACGGGTGTCGCATAGAAAATATATTTATTTTCGTGTGAGCAATCCCTTATTCCACTGGAAAACATTTGACCATGTGTTTCTGAAACACGCTGTTGTGTCAACAATATAAACTGTTTGGTAAACATTTAGTAAAATTAAACAGCTAATTATGTGCAGAAATTTTTAATATTTTGGAATGTGTGTCACAATGTAAGACATTTTAAATTTTAAAATGTTGCATTCAGTAGATGGCAAGTAAAGACATCCTGTTCAGCACTTAACATCGAGACTTTTAGCGCTTGTAAGGGGGCGACATGATGCGAGTACGGAGCAGCGTTGTAATGAAGGGGTGGGGGAAGCGGGAGATCCCCGAGAAATCCCGCCGATCAGAGGCATCGTCCTGCACGATTCCCACTTGCGAAAATGCGGGGAACGATCACGCCGGGAATCGAACCCGAATCGCCTTGGTGTGGCGAGTGCTCTAGCCACTCCGCCAATCGCTTCCCCTGTAATATTGACGTCTATTCCACAATTTTTACTGTAACGTTTGTCTTGCATTGTAGCATATATCACAAGATATATTTTAAAAATATATTTCTAGAGACCGGAATAGTTAGCGCGTTCACTGACGTGTAGGCTAGCCTCCAAGAATATATGTACACTCAAGTAGACAACAGCTGTTCAGTAGCTGCTCACAGAAACGATGAAACAACACGATTTGGCCTCCATTTACTAGACTCTTTATTATTGGCTAAATGCTCTCCAGGAGAAGTCAAATAAAGAAAATGCCAATTGAGAAACTTGCATGAACTTTTGAATCCTTGCGTGCGTCCACAAGAAAACGCGAATTTCTCAGGTCCCTAGTTATTACCCGTTAAGTAGCTGTCAAATTTTACCGAAGATCTACGTAACACAGAATAAATGTGTGGGGAGAAGCGCACGAGGGTCGTCTGCTTCAGTATCTGTAAGGTCCCAGAGGTGGAAGAAAGATGCGAGAATATGCGGGCACGTATCGAGTATATGTTGGCAGGTTCCTGTACTTGAGGCCGCTGGCTCCCACGTTGTTATCGGCAGACGCCTGAATCGACTGTCAGAGAACCCCCGCAAAGTAGGCAGCCAAGGGTGGGCAGTTGGCATCTCCGCGGAGAAGTGGCCCCTACGACCTACCCCCTTCCCCCTCCTGACACCTTTCTCAAAACCCCATGTTCCTGAAACCTGGAAATGTTTGCACGCGGAATATTGATTGTGTTCCGTATTGCCTCTGGGTTGATACTTATGGAAGCTGGAGAGCTCGCAGTAGCGCGTTCTGTAGAGTACACTCTATCCGCCGTATCTCGCTCCCTCCCTGCATACACAACTTCCGCGCGTACTTTACAATTATTAGTTTAAATAACAATCCTTATTTAATTCAGTTGTATAAGATAGTAAAGCGAACTTTAAGAAGGAAGTCATCAAGTTACATTTCATACGTGCACTGTCTTCGAAATAACAAGGCATGGACAATAAAGTACAAAATAACTCCTACTTACCCAGCCTCTACGTCGATAGTCGTGACCTGAAAGAATAAAATACACGTATGTTTTAAGTGAGAGTAATATATCTACAAATAACATTATCTTAACTAGCTTTACTACATTTTAAAATTGCTAATTACAACACGAATCAACTTTACTGTATGCACAAGAACATAATACACAAAACGTTACATTTATATTCCGATCACTAAGTTCACTTTTCGTTGTTATCCAACATTGTCAGCAGAGAGTTTATAGAGATATATTTTATTTTTAAAACATGGAACTAACATTACGTTTCGACATCTACTGGAGCCAACATAATTGCATACATATATACATAAATAAAGATTACGTACACGCAGGCCTATACGGATTAACAATTATTATGAGAGCATTCCTTGCCGGAAGCAGAAGTTATGTCTATTGTATGGTTGTTGCACATCTCTGAGCGAAATTTATTGGCAGACTGTATGTGAATGCAAAGCATTATCAATAAGACCTGTTTTGTAATCTTTACGATTTTATTATGAAAGAAGCTATAACGCCCATACTAATCACTAACTTTCTTATTGGCTTTTAGGTGTCATCCGCATCAAGGTCAAAGGTGAATCCAAGGTTACGGCATGCATTGTAGCTGACGTCTGCAGGGTTGTCATTCTCAGTGCAACTGTAATGAATAGCAAAATGTAGGAATCGCCTTCGACCTCGATGCGGCCGACACTAAAAAACCAAGAAGATTAAGGCAACGGCCACGAAAGAACTGCGAAACTTAACACTGGAAAATTTATGGAAAGACAGACGTTTTAGGAACAGTTTCTTTACAGTTTCAAAATCAAGACAGTGTAAATCAGTATGCGAAACAAACTTTCATTATTTAGTGGTTTACAGTATTACAAAAAAAAAAAAAAAAAAACCAATATCTTTGTACTTTGCGCCGCGGCGGTCGAGGGGTCAGACCTCTCGCCTCCCACCTAGGCGTTCCGGGCTCGATCCCCGGCGGGTTCGGTCCCGGATTTTTTGTACGTGGGAAACGTGGCGGATGTTGCCGTTGACCGGAGGGTTTTCTCTGGGAACTGCCGTTTCCCGCACCTCCCTCAATCCGTCGCTGCTCCACACTCGCCTCAACATTACCTCGTCCATTCTTCGGGCCGGACGGGCGACAGGCATGTCTCGCTAGTCTAGCAGCCTGCCCAACTTTCACACCGGCCTTCTCTCATACACAGTGGATTTTCATTTTCAGTATCTTAGCACTTAATTTTCATGGCTGAATATCTCCCTGAAGTGCCGTGAGGAAGAACAGGGAATTCATGTACAATAACTTGTGGCTGAAGTGTGTGTCGCCTATGTGAGTGTCACACCCGACATTTTTGTTTATCTCTGTGTCGCCCACATTGCTACAGGATAATTTAGATTTATTTTTAATACCCTGGAAACTATGAGCAAGTAAGTATTTTCATTCTGAAAAAAAAAATATAATAAAGAAAGTAAAACAATTGAATGCGTGAGAAACTTTGGTCAGCGCTCAACATCAAGGTCTTTAGCGCTGGTGACGGAAGTCATGAGGTGAGTATGGAGCAGTGCCGGAATGAAAGGGCAGGGGAAATAGGAGATCCCCGAGAAAACGCGCCGACCAGCGGCATCGTCCGGCATGATTTCCGCATGCGAAAATCCGGGGACCGACCCCGTCGGGAATCGAACCCGTATCGCCTTGGTAGGAGGCGAATGGTCCGACCACTCGGCCACCGCGGCCCCAATAAAACACTTGAAAACCGCTCATCCCCCAAACCTAATTTTAACACGTGTAGCAATATATTTCTCATCTCAATTCAGAAAATTGTTTTCCCCCGAAAGAGATATCGTGAAAGGTGACCGAGCCCTAATCGAATGTAATTTAACACCATAATCTCTATCATTGCTTACGCTCGGGTTCCGAAGTAAGCAGCTATCTTAATATTTTCATAAGTATCGCAATATTTCATACGTAATAACCCCTCGAGTTTATGTCCTCATGCTATAGAAACATCCTGCATCGTGAGCCGGCACACATTGGATAAATATATCGCAGCGATGTCGAGTATACACTGTAAAAATATATTTGGCAGTAATTAATGTTATTAACCCATGGACAGTATGGGAACTTGCCATACTTAGCTTGTAAAGAGAACAAATGTTGTTGAAGTATAGGATCGCTAACTTTGATTTGTGGGAACAAGTATACATACTTTCTTAAATAATCCTGTAAATCGGTATGTTTTAATTTTCAAGCATTTTTTACAGCGTAGGTGCCGCACGGAAGTGCAACTTTTTAGAAACGCAACTGTTGCAAAATTTTGCACTGGCAATATTCAATTTGATTTTGTAGCCCTGCAATTATTTAAAATAAAACAAAAAAATTTAGTATATTTATTTTAACTGTTTCGCTGCGGAGTAAAACAATTTTAAGTGTGCGAAGACAGTGTAAAATAATTAGAAAAAAAATTTTTTTGTAGTAGTTTATTTTTGGTTATTTTTAAGCGAGAAAACAATGTATCTATGGTTTACAAAGCCACTTAATTCGATGTTCGACTAAAGTCGCATGTCACAGTTTAGAAATATTTTGTATATTCGTCTGTAGTCGAATGTCGCAGCGAAGGAGTTAAAAAAGCTGGCCTGGCATATGTGGCAATGCCCATTAATTTTTTGGATATCGCGTCCTGCTCCTTCTCCCTCTGAAATAGTTTTTTTTTTTTTTTTTTTAACGAATCATTTGTGGGCACACGCACAGTGACTCGCCAAAGTTTTATCCCAATCGTATGAATTGTATAGCATCACATACGGAACGGACAGGCATTTCTTATATTTCAAGGTACTAACGGTACGATTCTCTGTGCCATTTGTGAGAAAATGCAATTCGCGCGGCACCTACGGCAGCGGACCGAGTATGGACGGTCGCCGCAACAGGGTGGTTGCAGATGGCGACGCCCCCCCCCCCAACCCTCCCAAGCAAAGACCAGCACGTGACATCTTTTAAAGATGCCGGGGGGAAGGTTTATATCGATACCACGTGTGGGCCGCCGATAAAAAGGGGGCGGTTCGAGGCGAGGGTTGCGTCCCTCCTGGGAGGCGCGCGGCGTGGAATTGGCATTTCCCGAGACTTCCTTCTAATTCTGCCGCATTGTGGTGGTGCGTTTCTCCAGCCCCCCTACCCACCTTCACCCTCCTCCTGCCACCAGCAGCCAGGCTGCGGCGTGTTCGTGAATAAATACTGAAGGACATTTTCCCCCTCTTGGCGGGAACCTCTTTCTAAAACGGTAGTATAGAATCAGGGGGAAGAAATACGACGTCACTGTACTTTAATTAAAAATACGGCCATTATGCTCAGTAAAAAAAAAAAAACACTGATTTGATCAGAGTGGCCTTTTTTTTCGTATTAAAATTTATCTCGGAAACTTTTACAAATTTCCCAGTTATATTAACCTACACGAACGTATTTTTTAGTCGGCTTCATATCTCAAGGTCTTATTGTAATATTGTTTTTCTATGTAAATTTAATTTCGGCTAAGCTTACCAATATTATCTTCTTCCGAACTACACAGGATGTTTATGAAACAGGAAGCAGATTAAATAACATGTCTCTAAGATAAAAAAGAAAAAATCAGGTATAATGTCGATATACGTGGTTTTAACCTCTTAGTACAACGCCTTGATTGAAGGTCATATGAATATAATTAATTTTCGTGGTAATTTTGTACATAGAACCTTAGGTCAGCCCTGAATTTGCACACATTGTTTGCCTAAAAATATTTTTCATTATTTTACTCGTCGCTATTTTGATTTGTCTCCTCGTGTTGAGTGTCTGCAATGGTGGAAGGCAGTAAAAATATTTCTGTAGTTCTATTGTTTTATTGGTATTTGATTCTTGCGGTAAGCGCACTTTAGCCTGAGGATGAAGAAAAAATGCATAAATACTCAAGGATGTTAATAGAGAATGTGAATAAGAGAATTCGTTACCTAAAGGTTGAATGTATACGCGGTACGTATTCATTAGTTACATAGCGATAATGATATCATGCGTAAACGTAGAAATTTATCGAAATTGAAATTTTTGCACATTAGTTACATAGCGATAATGATATCATGCGTAAACGTAGAAATTTATCGAAATTGAAATTTTTGCACGACATTAAAAATGGTTCCCTACATAGTGAAATAGGTTTGTGAAATAATTTATTCTGGTTCTCCAAGTTCGTCGTTACTTCATGAAGAGAATTTTCTTCATTTATGGTAATTTTCAAATGACAAAATAACTTTCTTGTGTATTTTTATATACTGTATTTTAGCATATTGCACATAATGTCTACTTTCAGTGTAAATTAGTTCATTCAAGTAAGTCACTTGGTTTTCGTTATTCCTATGTTCCCGTAACTTCAAAATTGTGACTTTGACATGCCGCTATGGGAAAACTATGAGAGCTAAGAAAATGTTTACAAGTGGAAAATGTAGTCACAAGTAACGTCTATGAAACGAACACTATGGCGTACAAGCGAAAAATTTTGAATTTTGGCCACGTGAACGCCCTTAAGAGGGAGTATTTTCAGTTTCTCAGTCATAACATTTATCCTAATTGTATTATCAAATTTTTCTCTTCGAGAAACCAATGTATATATTCTTGGTAAGTTTTGACATATATAATAATGGAATTTTTCGTTAATTTTTCATGCAGAATCATTGCGAGAGAATTATAGGTTAACTTTCAAAAATTCTGTTGCAATAATTATGCGTTTAAAAAAATGAAAAATACCATTATTATTTATGTCAAACAATTTACCAAGAATATATCCTTTGTTTTGTCGAAGATATAATGTTGATAATACAATTAGAATAAATGTACGACACAAAACCTAAAAACAATAAAATTGTCTAACACTTCCCCGTAAGACGACACGGTTGCTTGACGGGCGAGCCAGTCGTATCTCGAACACGGTATCTAGCACCTACTGTATAGGACGCATAACAAAACCGCGTACAGTTACTGATCACTAAGGTACTAAAGAAAAACAAGTGACGGAGTTAGTTAATAGGTCACGCAGGCAGACACACGTGAAGCGTGTTCGGGCGACCAGCCCACCCCCGCAGCGCAGGGCTCGAAATAACAAACGCGTGTGTGCCCTCCGTGCAGGGGGTAGTCAGCACGCCAGGGGGGGGGGGCAGGCAAGCGGTGTGGCAGTCGGCTGGTCGGCTTATTGACAGCCGCCCCATAATCGAATTCACTTGTTTGCGCTGGCCGGGGGTCGAGCCCTTGCGCCCTCTGTTTGATGTTCGTGTTGACACTGCTCTCCATTGCCCTCCCCCCCTCCCCCCTGGCCCTCTCGAACAAAGACTGGCTATTGTCGGGTACTCTAACATCAGCCCCCACCCCTTTCGCCATTTTCAACACCCCAGCCCTCTGCTCGCTGACCCTATAGGCACCAGGTCGCGGGAGGGAGTATTAATTGTGTTTACCGATGTATAGTAATTTACATCTCCATAGCAGAGTCGTGTACCCAGATGGACACAACCTCTCATTACCCATTATGCATTAATTAGCAACTTCACGTGTAAGTTATTATAGCTTAAATATCTCTAATTATATTAATACCAGATGTGTCAAAACTCCACACATACCAGACAACTGTGACACAAAAAAAAAACCCTTACACTTATAATTCTAAAAAAAAAGTAACTTTATACAGGATGAGTCAAGACTCGGTAGAGAAAATTTTGCATAGTAATTGCTTATAAAAAGTAAGTAAAAGTGTTATCACTTTGTTCGTAAAGTCAGTTATAGTGGTAGTAATGCTATCCTGCATATCCACTGTAAAATTCACTTTAATTTTATATAAAGTACTACTTAATATTGAATATAAAAACATTCTGAGCAGTAAGGAAACAATTGTAAACAAACTAGGTTTTGAATTTCTCTAAAGAAATGTAATTTTAAAGTACATTTTCAGGTTAGCGTTACTCCTACAATATTCACTTTACGGAAGAAATGAGAACTAATTTTCCACTTACTGTTTCACAAGTTAACACGATGCGAAACTAACACACCTCGTCCTGTCTTGTACTGTATTGTTAAATTACGTTATAAGTTGTAATGTGCAGCGCCTGGGGACAACACTGTGTCACCCACGTGTGTAGGGCAAGTTGCATAGAAGCAGGCGTACGACACACGGTTATAAGGCTGTTAGTGGGAAAATTAATTTTATATTCGTTCTATACAGCGTTGGTTTTGTATACTTTACTAGTGGCTATATTTAGCTCGTATGAACATTTTCAGCATGCGTGGTATTCCCATAACGACAAGTCAAAGTCAAAATTCGCATGTTACGGTTGCACACACACAACGAAAATCAACAAAATTACATAAAATAAATATGACCTTAAAGTGACATTTCACGGGATACAAGCTAAAAGTTATAAAACACATAACGATGTTTTTTATATAAAAAAACTGCTGGAAAAATTGTATTTTATTGTATTTGGTACACTGTGTTACAAAAAAAAATCACATCTTCATGAAATGTTTTTCAGTAAATAGCGGTGTTTCTCCGTATGTCGGCTCGTTGTGGCATATGTCGGCGGTGACAAATACGCAATTTTCTTAGGGTACCAAACAATAATTTTCAGAATTTAATCCTTTACGCTCAGCAATTTTTAAAGAATACAAAAGAGTTTTGTTTTATGTTGTTACTAATGTTATCACGTAACCCGAGACGTGTTATTTCAGCATAAATTATTCCACTTCAGTTGTGTTGGCTTACGTTAGGTATATGCTGATGTAAAGTGCAAATAATAAATTTGAAACGTTATGGGATTACTAAGTAGGCCCTATGCTAAAAAATCTTTCAAAAGACGAAAGTGTTGTCACTAGTAAGGCCTACAAGACATAATTTCGAGTAAATAGGAAATTATGAATTTCGCAATTGAACTTTACAACAGCTCATGTTTTATTTGCGAACCACAAAAGAAAGTCATACCAACCGTATTTTCTTTTTTAGCCTGTAAGTCAATTCAGTCAGTACATGAGATATATTTATTTTCTTGTTCGAAAAGATAAATGAAAAAAACCGCAGCATGCATATCAAACTAGGTAAAAGACGAATTAACAAATACCAAGACGTAAAAGGTCAACGTTTAACAAATCTTTCTGCTACCTCTCTTGCAGTCAGTGGGATGCTCTGCTTGAGGATTTTCGTTTTTCAATGGGACTTCCAAGCGTTGACCCTGTTATTTTTAATTGCGGAAAGTATGTGGTAATATCCAATGCAGGTTTCTATGATTTATTTTTACGATTACGATCGATATTTCCTCAGCTACAGCAACATGAAAAAGCCATTTTTAGTACTTTTGAGGAGCTTGGGAATCATGATTTTAAGAAGCGGACGGCATTTGAAAAATCATAGGGACACCGTTTGAAGTGTGTCTTCTTTTCGTAGATGAACGCATTGGAAACACTTTTAATAGTTATATGAGAAAAAAATAGTTTCCATACCATGCTACAGCACGGCTTACGCGTCCGGTCCATTAACTCTTGATGCCAGTACTTTAAAATGTGTAAACAATTTAACGAAATATTCAACGCCCCTATATACAGCTGGAAAATAACTTTCTGAATTAGTATTCTGGCTTATTTTCACCACAGTACGACTGTTGGGACTGTTTCACCTGCGGCATTTTTTTTTATTTATTTATTTTTGCGTTGGCTCCGCCCTCGTGGTGGCGCGTAGCTCGTCATTCGCCAACGTCACTGCAGCTGCAACGGCGGGAACCGACAAGACGCTCGTCGGCCATGTTTTCTGCGCGCAGCTGCCCCGCCTTAAAAAAAACTAATACCGTCACCGTGGCGCGGCTGCGCAGCGCAGCTTCGTTTTAACAAGCACGGGGATGGAGACTTATAATTAGTTTGATAAAAAGTAAGCATTATTGAAACCCAAGTTTTTCGTTTCCATGTGAGATAATTTATGCTGTCCTACCCCTTTTTAAATAACATAAACAAACGATAACACGCTGGACTCGCATTCAGGAGAACCGGGTTCGATACCTGGCTCCGGCAATTCTGATTTCGGTTTTCCATTGTTTCCCGAAATCGCTGCAGGCCACGGTCGTAGAAGAACAGGCCTGGACACTCGCCTATCTACCAATGTATTTTGCTTGACCCCCTTGTTGTTTGGCTGTAGTTCGTCAAGTTACCGAGGATATTAGGTCTATAATGTGCATTACATAGTTTCGTCAAAAGGAGAATAGTCGTAACTTTCCGCAACGCATCTGGAGGGCAGGTAGGGTGTTTCAGGCGCATGTATGCAACCCGCATTATAGGCGGTTCGGAATAAAGTGAGCACTCGAAAAAGCCCTGCTAAAGATCTATTTCCAGCCAATTCGTATCTTTCCGCGTGTAGCAGCTAACGACGGGAAAAGTCTAACCTCCTGGGACTCGTCACTTTATGTTTGCGCGTGTTAGATAAATTATTCAGTCGATATGTACCTGCATAGTTTGATAAAAAAATAAGTTAATTAATTATATAAAATACAATTATATCGCTGTCGGTTGAATTTGTTTCAGTATTGTCGTATTTAAATACGAATAAACACGGAACTATGTTGTGTTATTTCGCTGCCAACCCTACCAGCAGCAAGGCAACTATAGTTTGTTGAATTATATGCAGTAACGGCTAGTGATATTTTTTAAAGGTTACACTTTTGGTGTTCACTTTATTCCGAACGACCTATAACCCCGTATAACTCAAGGCTAATCTTACGTTCGTTATAGCAATAATAGTATTACACATATCAACATAATCTTCGCGTTTTATAAGCGACTGAGTCGTTCTTATTTTCCCTGCGATTGCCAAAGTAAAGTATAAAGAATGGTTGCTATACACTTTACAAAACCTTTTGTTTTTCGTATCACGTTGCTAATGTAACCGTTCGTAATACTTGAAACATTGACACTGCCTTCTGTGATGCGAAGCGAAACGTCGAAAGCCAAGATATAAATACACCGCAGTGATGACTGTGGGAACAAACCAAATAATACCAACAACCGCACTTGATTGCCGCCTGTGTTTTCAACGGAACGGAACTCTGGCTTCTTCAACGATACTATTTTTCTCCGGGAAAACAAGTGAAAAATTTGAATCTCACTTGTATCTCGTGGAGATCCGTAATAGCCACACGTCTCAGATAGTAACCTCGCCTCTCCCACGGGAAAACAGACGAAGAACGGGAAATATGGTCAGTAAAGCATCACTTACTTATGGCGGAAACTGTTACGTTCGTCGAATAACTTCTCCATAACTTTGCGAGCCATTGTAGTCGGCAGAGTCTTTAACGTTAACATTCTCGTAATTTAATTTTCCGTATTCTAAACCGCTGAACTTAATTTGGAAAAGACATCGTGGACTTTATACCTAGAGGGTTGTTAGCCGGCAGACCTACACTGTAAAAAAAATACTTACTTTGCCGTAGCATCATGTTTGCCTAAATACGACGCACTGCAAGGTTACTTTACGATAAAGGAAACTTCTGTGTAAAAGTTTCAGTAATGGTAAGAAAAACTGTGTAATTACTAAGAACATGTATTTGAAATCTTTGTGGTGAAGTAGTTGTATTTTTAACACAAGCTTGTGTTTAAAGAATTATTAACTTTGCTACAAAGAAACATATTAATTTCAAAGAAAACGTTTTAAGGCAATATGTGACTCAAATAAAAGTTTCCCACATTTGCTTTGCAGCAAGGAAATATTTCTTTACCGTAAGCTAAAAATACCTTTGCTGCAAAGACACATTGTAGCCGTTCATATTTAAACCAAACTTTTTGTTGCAAAGAAAATGTTTGTAGTTTATATGTTGGCGTTAGCTGTCTGTATCTATCCCGAGATAACGAACTGCATAGTCATGGTTCGCTGATATCAATTAAAATTTTCGTAGGTGATACGTTTCACAAAATTAAGCAATTTATCCTTCGAGAACGTTTTTATCAATGGTGGCTAGCATAATCGTCTCCATGCAGCGAGAGCATCGAGAAGCTGTCCGGCTTTTTATCTCTGGAATCTTAAAAAAAAAAAAATAAATAAATAAATAAATAAAAATAAAAAGTGCAGAAAAAAATGGTTTGTGATAGAACAACAAGGGCATGTAATTTGTGCCAAGCGTATTTGGTTTACAGAGCAAAATCATTCCGTTGTTTGTGACTCGTTTTCGGATGTTGGGGAAAGTAGGTCGTGGAATTGATTGTTGTGGTAGGCATAGGCTACACACATTAAAACGAGCATTTTTCACACATTGGCAACTTTATTTTGTCCTTAAGTCATTTTGTATTTTACAGCGGTTTTTTTTAATGTGAACTTACGTGTGCATGTAATTTACATACATTCTCAAGGTTCTCAAAAAATTTGACTGGGTCCATAATAAAATAGAGTATAAAAGTCAAATTTTTTTTGCGAATATTTTTGAACATGTTAGTTATTAACTGTCATATTAGTACACGTACAGTCTCAGAGTTTCATAAGAACGGCATTTGTTCGCATACACCAAACAAGGTTAACGACAGTTCGTCGTAAAGGGTGCGGTATTCACTTCTGAGCATGATTCCAAGAATTTTAATTTTTCCTGACTCGTTTACTACTGTCGAATTCTGAAATGTCATGGCATTTTTGGCGTGACGTTAAGAGTAGCCTAATCCTAGATGTGATATCTAAATAACACCAGTCGAGTGTCTCGGGCAAGTGGTGAGCAAGGAGTTGTGTTACGGTTATATAAAATTCTAAGCTATGACAACATCACTTTATACCAGCTAATTGCAGCGAGCATATAACTCTGTCTCTGTACAGTTGAATTTTTTTTTTGTTTTTATTTTTCTATCAGGATTTGTATAATTTAATTGATACGACTTTGTCAGTTTTTCTGACAAATGCATTTAAATAATGTACTATTTCAGAATTGAAGATCTAAAACATGCAAACGTGGATACACATTTTCTACATTCCCAGTAAAATTTACGTACAAGCAGAGTTATTAGTCATGAGGAAATATAACACTCGCAAATGTTTATTTGAAAATATTTAACCCTATATAAATTACGTGTCTTAAACGTAGTTAATTTTCTTCACTATTGGTAATCACAAAACGGTAGGTCGGTTTAAAAAATAAAAATATTTTGTAGTGTGTTTTAAATCTTTATAGCATGTGGCCCATAATATCTAGCTTAGTTTAAGTGTAAATTATTTAATTCGATTAAGTCAGTTGGTTTTTATTTGTATGTTCCCGTAACGGAGCAAATTTTGACTTTAACATGCCACTATGGGGATACTATAAGAGTTAAAAATTGTCAGTAGTGTCAAATGTAGTTACAAATAACGTATACAAAACGAAAACTTTGTCGTACAAATATGAAATTACGCATTTTCGCCGCTTCTGTTTAAATGCCTTACGAGGTCGTAGAGACGCAATGAAGAGTGCCTTGGTCCAGATGTTTGTAGACAGAGATGAGCTCGACGTAGAGATGCAAGTGGACATCATACGAAGGATTAATTAACGGCAGGTCCTCCTGCTATTGTCCCTGTACCGCGGACTTCTCTCGAGGCAGTTGGTCGGCGGCGCTGGCCGTCCCGGGGATGAGACGCCCGACGGGAGGCTGCAGTTACGGAGAAGGGGAAGAGGAGAGAGGATGGGCACAACAAACAACGACGGGGAGAGAGCCGACGAGAGCCCACCCAGGAGGTCGGTCGCGACGCGCGCGGCCGCGCGGGTAAATTGCTTCATTTGCTGTCGGCCGGGGCAAGAAAGGAATGGTTAGCGTGGGGTGTGGTGATGAGGTGGGAGGGGGGAGGAAAAAAATTAACATGCTCATCGGTACGCACGCGGACCCAAAAATCTGGAGCACGGGCGGACCTTCGCTGTTTGGCTGCTACCATCTGGTGACCACATTTACCTGAACGTGACTTCATATCTAACTCCCCCCCCCCTCCCTTCTCCCAAGCGGCAAATCCTTTCACACTCTTTGTTCGTGTCACTGTTGAGTGAAGCTCGCTTCGTGACGAGCAACAACTCGACCGAATTATTCTCGCCGGTGCAATTAGAAATATTTCTTGTCGGTGCAATTACAGTACGTAAGTTTTTTATTTTCCGTTTTAACCTCACTGTTTACTTAACACATCAGCGACAAAAACTACAGTAAACAACTTTTATCATTAATATAAATCTTCCTAGTCTCCCCTTAATCACACCAACATTCCGTCTTCCTTTTGATATTTAGACGATTACGTGTACAAGGAAATGTTAAAAGGGGTTCATTGAAGCCAACTAAGACGAATTCATTTATTTTTTTACAAAGCAATTTTTGTTGGTAATATTTTTGTCCTAAGAGCACAGATATATTATTGTTGACTATTCAACTAACGAAGTCATACATTTTGTGTGATGTTCATACATCAAACAGGTAATTTCAAAGTTTCTGCAGCACAGACTTAGCTTAAAAATCAAGTGGTATAAAAACCCAACATTTTCGGGAACATTAAAAATTACAGGATAGCGAAGACCGTTAAAAATAAAAATACAAGTTCGACAGTTGTCAAGTCAATAATTATTTTGTTAGCTACGACGATGGAAAGACTTTGATGGAAAAGCTGTATGTGACTGCATTTCCGTGGTCATTTTTTGCACTAAAATGTACGATACTTTTAGATTACGTTTTAACTAACAACTTTATTATCTTGGTTGTTGTATCGATACAATACCCCCCCCCCCCTCCTTTGTCTCTGCTCATACGTATATAAATAAAACGAATTCGAACTTACGTAAATATACGTATTCACAGACAAAATACAAACATATATTGCGATTATAATATTCTATTTCCATGCCTTTCTTGAAATGAATTTTAGTAACCTGATCTGAGCACAATGTAAATAACCGTTCTACTATTGTAGAACTGTTATTTATTATATGCTTTATACATTATATATTATATACATTATATATTATGTACAATATATATTATATACTCCAATCCTTGGCGCGAGCAAGTATATGTATTTACATGTTAAATTATTGTCGATGTGGTTAATCACCTTTTGAACCCATATGCTATACGTCCCACATTGCTGTAGGACAATTAAGATTGCTTTTTCTTTTTCTCAATAAAACGAAAATTATGAGAAAATAAATATTTTTGTGTCCAAAGAACACTCGAAAACTTTTTTATTTCGGAAATACTATTCCTGTAGCATTATCCTCCTCTTCCCAATGCTGAAAATGGTACTTGTCCGAGTAAGGTATCAGTACAAAAATGACATACGAGAACAGTCGAAAATAATTTAACATGTAAAGCCCATCCTTGCTCGCTCCAGGGTTCTAAGGTAAGTCTGCATTGCACAGAAAACCCTGTAAAATTAGCACTCGACAGGTTTTAACAAAATTTTATGATAGCCAGCACCCGTAACATCGCAGATGTTATTATGACGTATTATCGAATAAACTAAAAGGAAATTTATGTCATCCGTTGAGATGATTTTACTCTTATTTTACTAGAAGACTAATATTGACATCGCTTACTAGATCAACTAACCTCAGCTTATTCCCAAAACTGTCTCACACAAACACGGTTTACCCAGATTTCGAATTTTTATCAGTCTGAAGAGGTTAAGAGGGCGTGGTACATAATTCAACGCTAAAAGCATTCATCTATAACTATAGGTTTCTTGAAGCCAATTTGCGAAAGTCAAACAACAGCAATCCTAGGCAATAGTTTTAGCCAACGTTTTAAACAAAATTGTTTCCAGTGTTACGAACTTCTGAGGTACAAATTCTGACGCCGGAACCTCGTGCATTAAACTGCGGTGCAAGAGATCACACGTAACGAATTAGTAGTTCTGGATATATATTTGCTCATTAAGTTTGCAAATACTATTATCTAGTATTTTATCCATATTGACTTCGAAAAAAACGTGGAAATCAATTGATGTTTTCAGCGTTTATTTATCCACCACGCACTCTTGTCGTAGCGAGGTGAGGTAACACGTGTAAATGAACTTTACGTCTCGTCGACAGAGAAGTTATTGGAGACGGCGACACACTACTTAGCACAAAGACAGGAACTGAGAGAAGAGCCAGCCATGGCCTTTGTTAAGGAACCATCACAGCATTTGCCTACAGCGATTTCAGGACACTATGGAAAACAGAAATCAGAATGGCCGGAGCCTGGAATCGAACCCGGGTCCTCCCGAATACGAGTTCAACGTGTTATCGTTGCTCCACCTCGCTCGGTTAAGGGCGCGGACAACTGCAATTTTCATCACCAAGTTTTTATTTTTATATTTGTACCAGTTATTTTTTTTTTCTTGTTTTAGACACAAAATGTGACTAAATTTTTCTCTTATAAAATTTTTTTATCACGCATAGTTTTTGCGTAATGGCTCGTTAAAGCCAAAATGTGCATGTTTCCGTTTTATGGACGACATTGAAACCAACTCACTTACCAAACTGAAAAAATTCAAAATGAATAACGATGTTATATACTATGAATTCAGCTATGTTAAACCACAAATAAAATATTTTTAAAAATATTATTGAATTTTTTAAAATTTTATTTCAAATTTCATTATTTTTATGTAAATACACAGAAATTTAATCTTTGTTTTTATTTGCGTGACGTTTGTAGACTGTGACGTCTTTATCCACTGTGAATTTTTTTTTTTTTCAGTTTGGTACGTCAGTTGGTTTTAGTGTAGTCCTTAAAACGGAAACATGCAAATTTTGACTCTAGCAAGCCATTACGCGAAAACTATGAGAGAAAAAAATTTCATATGAGCCAAATTTAGTCACATTTTGTGTCTAAATTAAGAAATAATATTTCTGGTACATTTAAAAAATAAAAACATGGTGATGAAAATTGCTGTAAACCGCGCCCTTAAGTCGTAGCGAACTTGACTGCGGAGTTCGCGTATTTAAAATGTACAGAGCTGTCAAATGTCATTAATTTTACAACGTATAGAGGTGGAAAATTGCTAAATTGACCATCTAACACGTGTTCAACATGTAAACATATGCCTGCAGTAAAATATGAGTATTGTTGCATAGAAACCATACATCTGTTAAAATAGGGACAGCAGTTCAGTTTGGTTGTACTATCCGGATTGGTGATACAACGATCTGTTCTGCAGAAGTAACAATGTGTTCTGTACAAGAAAGATTATCTTTGCTCCTTATACAGTACAGATAGTTGAATGAACTATCCAGTTAGCGCAGACTGGACTGTGATTACTATTTTAACTGAAGTATTGTACCTACAACACCACTTATTTCAGTGTGTACACGTGCAAGTGTTAAAGTCTGACCATTTTATTATGTAGTGGTAGCAAACGTTGATTTCAAGGACCTTTTTTTTTTTTCGTAGCAAGTCTATTTACATTGCTATTACTCAGTAAAAAAACTACGAACAGTTTCGTTGCAACCACAAAGTTGAACGTGTGCACTGAATTATCCGTCCTTTTTTTTTTTTTTTTTTTTTTTTCGAAATAAAACAATAATACTGAAAATATATACGAATGGTATTGGTTGCTATTTGTTAGTTAGATTTCCGAGTGTTTATGCCGGAAATATGACGTCTTTTGTTCTCCGACTGTTGTTTATGTACGCACCGCTACATATCCCTCGTCCCCCTCCTCCCAACTTACTCTACCTGAGCTTCGAGCAGATTTGACAACCGTTTTGTAATTTAAGTAATGTAGGGGACATTTTCGGCAATTCGACACGTATTAGGCAAGGAAAACAATGATTGAAATCAAATTTTAATACCCCTCGAAATGTAGAAAATTCAGTATCATACGTAATTAATAAAATTTCTGAACACATATCAGTATGACAACAAAATATGCATGTAAAAAAAGTAATTTTTTTTCACGTTGTAGCTTTTCATCATTCTGACACTACTTCACTTGGTTTCATAAAAAATTCGAAAAATATGATAAATATGGCGTTACATCTAATGTCCATTCGGGGTAATTATTTCAGACTTAGGATACAGGAAATGGCGTAGAAAACGGGACAGTTGGCAACCCTAGCTGCGAGACTGAGTTAGGCAAGTTTGTGGCGGAGAGTGGTTGGAACCTGCTGGTCGTATAGCAGCTTTAACGAGGAAATTACCTGTGATGATTGGCCGCGCACTTGTTCCAACAGTAAGACGGGGCCCATTATTCGTCTGTCACGCTCCACGCCGTTTTGTTGTGCGGCCGGATAAATTGATGCCGCCTTAATGGACGACGGCCGCATTAACATAGCCAGGCGGGCCCGGGGTAAGGTATTCATTAATTTGATGGTCGATGCGAGCTCCGAGAGGAGGAATAAAAAATATACACCCAGGGAAAAATAAACAACACCGCTGCGACGTGGTCGGCCGGCTCGGATCGGTCCGTGCGAACAGCCAGCTGTGGTCTTGCCGCGTTCGTCAATTTGCACCGTGCTATAGTTGGTACTTATGCTTATCTTAAACATCATGTCTAGAGCCCACGATTTTTGGTGAAAAGAATTCTGCAACAGTTTGTTTCAATGTCTAATGTGCACATCTGTAGGTCTGCTTCTTGATTATAGGCAGAATGTATAATTGCACAGGCGTGGCTCATTTGACTGTGCCAACAGGAACAATGTTACTGCGACACCACACGTCTGTGATTCGCGGCTAGAACCCTAGACGCTGAGAGTGAAAAACAGCCAATCACTGACCATGAAGCAGATATGCATATGTGCACATAAGGCATTGAAACAAATTGTTGCAGAATTCTTTTCACCAAAAATCGTGGGCTCTAATCATGTCATCCGGTATAGTGCAGGCTACTAACTTTATATCGTATACGGTAGTGCTTTAGGAATTAGTACTTAACGACATACTTGGCAGTGTCCGTTTAAAACCACACTAAAATACTTACTAACCGGATTCCAGAATTCTTAAGTTACTAAATAATAAGTTACCAAATGTCAAATTACTTAATACTAAATGTGAAGTAGTTTAATTCTAAATTACTAAATACCAAGTTACTTCATACTAAATAACTAAATACTAATTTACTAAATACTAAAATACTAAATTACTACATACTTTGAGCCACTGATTTTTGTGAAAAGATTTTTGTACAAACTTGATTCATTGCTTTGCGTTCACATCTGCAGCTCTGTTTCACGGTTATTGGCAGCAGGCCTTCCTGCAGAGGCGTCGCTATATGGCTGTGCCAATGAGAATACGATAACTGGGGCACCACACGGCTATTATTATCGTGCAGAACCCCGAGACGGTGAGAGTTATAAACATCCAACCACAGACCATGCACGTGAGGTATTGGATCAAGTTGGTACAAAAAGCGTTTTCACCAAAATCAGTGGCTGCACTGCTTGGTTAATTTATATAGTACTTGTTACTATGTTACTATCTTCTAAGTTTCCTAAATTACTAAATTTACAATAGGAACACGGGCTCGTCTAACGCTAAGAGCTGCTGACCTGTAGCCGGCTTCGTTTTCGAAAGACCCTGTCGTTCCTAGGTGTACGAATTCTCTCCCGTCATCCTCGGATCCCCAAGGAGGAACAACATCACGCCTACAACCGAATCGCCCATCGTTTCCTTAAGAGGGCGTGGGATATAAAAAAGCGCTGAATTCTCTAATTGAGATCTACACTTTTCGAAAGCCAATATAAAAAAACTACAAAACAACAATCCTTGATAATTCTATTTGCCAACTTTATGAGCAAACATTTACCCAGAATGACGCATTTGTTACGCGTGATATCTTGCGCCACAATTAAATATACGAGATCTTGGCGTCAAGAGAATGTTCTTCAGATATACGTTACTCGAGAAAAAAAATTCTCAGAAAGTTGGTAAAAACTATATTCTGGGATTGTTTTTTTTTTTTTTTTTTTTTTTTAATTGGCTTCGACAAACCTACAATTATGAACTAATGCTTTTAGCGCTGAATAATATACCTCAGTAGCCGTAGCGTAGACGGGTAGGCGTTGGTTTACTGTACGAAAGGTTCTGGGTTCAAATCCCAGCTCGAGCATCAATGTTGTGTTGCCCCTTCACCTCACTTCACCCTCGTCGGCTCTTAAGGCCTCGATCCCTAGTTTAGCAGTGGTTTCGAAAATATTTTTTGTAACGCAAATTAATACATATATCAAAAATTCCTTTGGCAGTTTTAACACTTATATATCAACGTTTATATATGAATTTTTCTGTTGCAATACACCAAACTGATTTTTAGATTTTTGCCCCCGAAATAGTACACATTTTGTTGTGAAAATAAGCCAAAATGAAGCAAAATAATTTTTTTCTCGCAAACGGTACATTATTTAAAAAAACGGTCTGGCAAAATTGTGTATCGTATGACTGTACACTGTCTCAAAATGTTTTCAAAGCATTTGGTTAAAAAATATTTGAGTTATTTGCAATTGTTTGAAATAAACGTGACATCGCTGTTAAAGGGGCGTAAAATCCTCTCACCTCACTTAAAGACGTTGCTATAGAACGCTCAAGAGTTCAAGTGAAAATCTACCGCCTTGTTACTATAGCTCCACGCAAACTTCCATCCGAGTTCTGCTAGCGTCTTTCGCGTTTTACACCTGGCCCTCTGCGATCGCGGCACGGCGGACATAGTTACCGCCTCACCTGTCAGCAGGCGGTTGTAAAACCTTACCAGCTGGAGCAGGGTAGGTTACAGGAGTCACATGACCAGGTTTTGTTGATCGATGAACGCCAGAAATACTGACAATTATAGCCCGGAAAAATTCGCGGGCTCACTAACCTGTAGGCTAGCTTCGAAGAATATTTGTGAAATAATTCAGACAGCAGCTGTTTATTAGCTGCTCGCTGACATGGTGAAATAGGCCTGTATTCAGTTACAGTTCTATTACTGGCTTAACTGCTTCCAAGAAGTGTCGAGTAAGTAAACGGCCAATTGTGAACATAATACAGACCTATAGTTGCTCGAATTTTAGAATTTTTCAGGTCTCTGATGATAATCAGAGCCGGTGATTTTTTGTGAAAACAATTCTGCAACATTTTGTGTCAATGCCTCATGTTCACATCTGCACCTCTGCATCGTGGCTATTGGCAGCGAGTATTTGTGCAGAGGCGTGGTTCATTTGACTGTGCCAACAGGAACAAGGTTACTGCGACACCACACGTCTGTGATTTGCTGGTAGATCCCTCAAGACGTTGAGAATTAAAAACAGCCAATCACTGACCACGAAGCATAGCTGCATATGTGCACATAAGACATTGAAACAAAATGTTGCAGAATTCTTTTCACCAAAAATCACCGGCTCTTCTGATAATGGTTTTAAGATGGTGGGAATAAAAAAAGTTTACATATTCTATACTTGTCAAATATTTTATTAAATACGACATCCGCTTAAAACATTTTACAAGTTATTTTATTTACATTAGGTACTTATAAACTTCGTTTAGTGATTTTTTTTCTGAAATATTTTAAGACAGTGCTCTTTTGCTTATGTCTACTGTTTACATTTATTTTGCCCTCGTCGATTTCGTCTGCAGTCGAGCAGGGTTGCGACGAGTAAATCGAGAATCTGCTCTGGTTACTGTTTGCACACCTATAGCGTGTTTAGAAAAACTAATTAGTTAAATATTGTTTATGATAAATGTAAGTAATGTTTATTCCTTTCTAAAATTCCCTTAAAGGTTCTTCGTTCCTCTCTAGTTGGGAGTTACGTGTAGCCAACTCACTTTGTCTCTATATAATACTTCTTTTTACCAGTAAACATGAGGTTGTTTTATACAGGAGGTTCAAAAATTCACTGCCCAAATTGATAGGGAAGATGAAGGAGACAAATACAAACATATTTCACCAGATAACCATGTGTCTGGAACAAATAGTTTAGTAGTAATGAGTATTCAGGGGTATCGGGTGTAACTGAGAAGACACCAATGGAAATTGTTTACAGTAGGCCTACTTAATTTTTTGATTCATGTTACAATAAATGTTCAAGATGAGCTCTGCGCGGAGGTTAGTTCTGCTAATTTTGAACGTTTACTATGACATAGCTCAATAAATTAAGTACCGTAAACAATTACCGTCGTCGTATGCTGAATCACACCCGATATAGGTCGTTCGGGATAAAATGAGCTCTAAAAATTTAACCTTTGAAAAATAGCACTAGCCATTACTGCATATAATTCAACATTATTAACTATTGCTTCCTACTGCTTGTATGGTTGGCAGCGAAATTATGTAATATAGTTCTGCGTATTTTTCCTATTTAAATACAACAATACTGATACAAAATCAACCGAATTTAATATAACTGTATTTGTTATAAATAGTAAAAAAATTAATCAAACTAAACAGGTTCGTACCGACTGCACAATTTATTTTACACGCGCAAACATCAAGTGACGTGTCCAGAGTAGTTAGACATGTCGCGTCGTTAACTGTTACGCGCGGAAAGATACGAAATGGCTGGAAATAGAACTTTAGCAGGGCTTTTTTGAAAGTTCATTTTATCCCAAACTACCTATACCACTGAATACCCATTACTGGAGACCCGAAAATGTCGCGTTTACTTTACGACGCAAGCTAGAATTACAGAAGCTGTAAGTTCGTATCATGTTCGCATTGGTCTTTAACTTGCTCAACACCTCCTGGAAGTTGCTGAGTCAATGACAAAAATATTAATTAAACGTGCCCCATATTACTGTGTCAGCGAGCAGCTAATGGCAGCTTATGTCTACTTGACTTCACAGATAATCTTGGAGACTAGCCTACAGGTCAGTGAACTAGCGAATTTTTTCATCTCTCTGACCATTACTCGTAAATAGAGATGGTGACATTTCGCGAATTCAATGACCTGCATGTTAGAATCAAATATCCTATGCATACTCAAGTCCCGACCATTTGTCCACTGGCTGCTACTCAGTGGAACAACAGACGATGAACGAATAGACAGAGCTTGAGTATACATGGGATATTTTATTCTAACATGCAGGTCATTGAATTCGCGAATATTCACCATCTCTACTCGTAAACTATTTGTTTCAGACACATGGTTATTTGGCCAAATTTATTTGTTTTCGTCTCCTTAAACTTTTCTATCAATTTAGGCATTGCATTTTTGAACCTCCTGTATATAAAAACAATACTGAACACATAAATAATTAACATTTAATTTTTTCATCACATCACAAAGGGAAAGAAAGATTTTATGTTGTCGAGGTTTAGATTAACGAGGTTTCAAATTTGTGTGTATGTGTCTATATATTATGTTGCACGCGACACGGGTAGTTACGCGAATCAGAGCGTAAAAATTGAAGCATCAGCTGCAATAGCTAATGTGCAACTGTCGGAGAAGTATGTCGCGTTTCGTAGGGTCTACCACGTTTGCAATTCGCAGTAAATGTTTTAGCGTGTGGTCTGGCCATTAACGACTGCATGGCATGCAAACCTGGAATGCAAGCAGCTTAAATGTTGGGGAAAATGGGTTGGGGGAGGGGGTTGAGTACTATCTAAAGTTTCTGTCCTCATTGTGTTTCGGTTCTGGGACAAGTTCATTATGTACGGCTTAGCTGCCGACATACATAATACAGCTGTGTATGTTGAGTGCTTTGTTTTCTGTATTCCTGTTTATCGTGTGATCGTAAATCTTTGAATTAGCTGAGCGAATTCCTCCAAACGTATTCAATTTTACGGTGTTCTTGCAGGTTTTATTTTAACTTAGCAATTTATCGCTTCTGGCTAATTATAATAACGGACATTCCACTGACAGCTATTTTTCCCTCGGTAATACTTAAGTCGTTAGTGGGTACTGGACCAAAACTGTGAATTTACTTTCTTTTCAGACATCCTAGTTGCTAATTTTGTGAATTACCTAACCATACAGAACTTCGAAGATGTTTTTTGTACGTTGGTGTGGGTGCAAGACGTTTTCCACCGACACGCTTTAATATTCGTTTACATATTCTACATAAATTATTCAGTAAGTTTTTTAACCGTTTTTTTTAATTATCATTAAACGTCAACTGTAACAAGATGCATTCGTGTAATAAGGCGTAAAGTCTGCGCATTGTAACTTGCCAGTTCGTCACTTGCAAATAAGTCAGTTTCCATGTTACAAATATATAAATTTAGATCTGATTGATAACAGTGCGACATCGTTTTCCACAACATACATATTTCTACACTACGCTGTTTTGTAATTAATTTTGCCTCTGGGAGCCAATGTCTTGTTCTCAGGTAGTTTTATTTTACTGGGTCAGAAATGGTTGCAGAAATTTAGTATTTAATTTATCCGTAGATTTTTATTTTAAATTAAGATACGCGTAAAATTGCCTCGTAATTGGTTATGACCTTGGTAAGAAACATGCTCGGGTGGTGGTTAATAGCTACTGAACACACATTCGAGCTGGCAACTGATGTCGGAATTAGTTGTTTATTGAATACTTGTGCAGTGTTTCTGAAAACCGAATGAGTAAACCATTTGCCACTGAATGTAAATGCTTGGATGACTTAACATACAAACACGACAACTTCGTACAACTGTGCAGCAAGATCAAGTTGAGGACAACCTAAACAACACTGGTAGTTCCCCGAAATTACTCCAGAGGGCTGTGATGGTTCCGAGGTATTTGTCTTTGTCGATACATTTCTCCTGCCCTCCGTGTAATTCTACGTAGGCTATGACCACGATCTAAAAAGAAAGTTCGACATTCATAACTACAAATCGCTATGTCTTTTCCAAAAAGCACCATAATATATACGAGTAATAAACTTGTTCTCCTTATGGAAAGTAATATCACTTTATGATATTATTACACTCTTTATGAATATATTACCATTAAATATTCCAATTAGCAGGAAATTTTATATACCAAAATAAATAGAGAAGAGGACAAAATATTATGTTTATAAATAAAGTATCCTTTATAAAACCCCTTGCTTACCTCGTCATATTTACGACTGTATTCTCACAAACATACTATTAAAGGAATTAATAAGATTCCAACGTAGCATATATATATCATACACTGATCGCAGGAAGTTTTATAGAGTACTCAAATAATTTCTCTCGAGTTTATAATACCAAATGTATAATTTTCCCTGTACCTGCTTTTCATAAACCGCACTAATTTGATTGCAGCGCTCGCGGCGATTTCACAAACTAATGTGGTCAATATGGGTACCAACTATTCGAGAGAGTTTCAGGACCTCTTCTTCATAGGCCGTGGCTATGACTCGTTTCGAGGGCGCGTAAAAAATATTAAATAATAAATAAATAAATAAATAATGCACGTACTTGGGTCGACCGTTGAACTTCTGCTATTCATGGACTTTGACACGCAATGCATACGTCTATCTAAACGACCGCCTTTAGAATGTACATGCATTTGAGGGAGAGAGTGCTAATGCAGATGCAAGTGCGAGTGATGATGTGTAATTCGGAACAGAGCCTTATGCCGGATTTACAATGGCGTGACAGAAGCGAAACTAATGGCGCGACGCGACACTAAAGTAATAATGGGATATTCCATTAATTTGTCATGTAGAATCATTGCAAGAGAATTCTTTTGCAATGATTCTGCATGAAAAATATATTTAAAGATTCGATTATTATTTATGTCAAGCATTTTACCAATAACATATCATATGCTTTGTCGAAGAGAACATTCGATGATACAATTTGAATAAATATAATGGCTCAAAAACCGAAATAACAGTGCAATTGTCTAAGACTCCACCTTAAGATAAACAAACGCAATTCACTACACCAACTCATAAGTTTCACCAACATTCTGGCGCAAAATTAAATTCCGACTCGAATAAAATCGATATAATTTCTGTTCGGAATTCGCGTCGAGTCATCCATTTTCATCTAGCTAACGTCACAGATACCTCGGTTAAGGTTAATTTTACTACAGGTTAGGAAACTCGGTGTTGTTAGTTCGGCAGGGGAAAAATTCTGCCGCCAGTTGCGCTTGTGTCGGTAAGGGAACTACGAACTTTGCCGAGGTCGGTACCGAGGATTAACGAATGAGACCATGTTGTATCACGAGTCGAGTTCCAACTTCCGAGGGCGCCATTTTGAAAGCTTGGTGATATTTTGCACTTGTGACAAGCAGAATTCGATGGGTACACTTTTCTGTCAGATACTTCCTAGCAAGAATAAGTATTTTTAGAATTTTAGAATTAATCTTATCTGTAGTTATGCAAGAGATTTTTTAATGTTTGTTGCAATGGGAGTTTACAGTTAGAATTTAGTGGTTTGTTGACATACGCCATTGCTCATGTTTTGCTGATAAAACTTGTGTTGAATTACAAAATACGAAAACGAACAAGGAAAAAAAAATACAAATCACACACAAAAAAAAAATAAAAAAATAAAACTAATCCCAGAGGAATTCTGTCAGTTTTTTTTCAAATAACTGTAATATTAGACAAAAAAGAATTCTACCGATAGAATTCAGTCGAATATCTACACAACACCCAGATACAAAGGACAGACACAAATATAGAACCAGAATCCCAATATGAAAAAAGACGGAAATAGACAAAAACAGTGAACAGTGGACAACGAACACAAGACAATAGACAACACAACACAAGTAAAAACCAACGAAAAAATGCAACGTTTCGGGGATTGCAATTTATCCCCGTCTTCAGGCTGACAGAATTCCTCTGGGATTACTTTTATTTTTTATTTATTTTCTTTGTGTCTGATTTATATTTGTTTTTTCTTGTTCGTTTTCGTATTTTGTCATTCAGCACAGGTTTGATCAGCAAAACATGAGCAATGGCGTATGTCTACGAACCACTTAATTCCATCTGTAGTTATGTAAGTTACAAATAACCAAATTCTAAAATACCAAATCGTACATTCGTGAATCCCCGGGTACCGGCCTCGGCGAATTACATAGGCATCTTACCGACACCAGCGTGGCAGAAATTTTCCCTTGCCAAGGTCGTCCATAAGAAATTCGTTTACCTTCAAAATTAACCTTACCTCGGTGCTAATTGGAGGACATATTTTGTTTTTCGTGTCACGTCGGTAGTGTCGTTTCTGTCGCGCCATTGTAATTCCGGCATTAGGCTTCATGTTTCGTTATCCTGTTGCCATAACAAACATTCACGAGGTGAGATCAGAAGACCTTGAACTTACTCCCGTGTGTGTTTCGTCGTACTACTCGGTCGGGGCGTTGACCTGCGCCGTAATAAAAATTCATCAAGCAGGTGTAACTTGTGGTTCGCGTAACGAACACACCCTGACACGTTCCAGCAGGTACACTTTTCACCTTCAATTTAGTATTTCCCCTTGTGTTTCTGTCGACTTCTTTGTACGTCGGCACGAGTGTTTTACGCCTCCCGAAATATTTCCCTGGATTTACAGCATGTTCGCGTAGCCGCGGCAGGCAGGCGGGCATGTTCGCGTAGCCGGGGTTATTTATTCGTGCCGGCGGCGCGCCCAGGGAATTCTTTCTCGTCCGCGCGCGTCCTTGTCTAGGCATATAGTAAATCTAAATTTTTTTTAAGAGAAGGGAGACACTGATTCTTTTTTTCGGAAGTAAAGTTTTAATCTAAAGACTTTTTTTGTAAACATACAAAAATGTGAAAATATCTTTCCTTAGCTTTATTTCCGCATTACACTGATAAAGGCGCCGCTAGTCCACACACATATGTTTGCAGCGTGAACATTTTCTTTTTTTAACACATACAATTATTTTTTAATTAAATTGAAGTTGAGGGACGTGTGATCCCTTCTCCCTCTATTATATAGGTGGTTCACTTTGAAATTAACACTTTCCAAAAACAACAATAATAATAGCTAATAATAATAATGTATTTATTGGAGCGATAGAAGTAAAATTCTGAGAGTTGTGAAATGTTTACTCTAGTTTTTAGTTACATGGAAGTTTCCGTATTTAAAGTAGTAAAGGTGGAGGCATAATGACTCGCAGATAATAGTAAGCAGTGCTCAGTTTACCCTGAACAGACTATACCAACATTTCTAATTTAACTTCAGCTCCTACGATGGCCAGCGAGCTTTATGCTGGAATCACAACTGTGTGACAGACGCAAATCGAATGCCGCAACGTGAATAACAAAGACGTCGGCCAATCAGCGCAGAGGTTTGTGACGTCAGCGTGATCAAAAAAAAATCGTACGCGTCGATAATTCCGAATAGGACTCCTATATATTTTATTTACGTAGGAATATAATTTTGTACCCAAATGTTTGTGAAACTAGTGAGTTGGTAATAAATTGCGTTTATTAATTATACTTGCCCCTAGAGGCTAGAGGGAGGCGCGATGCGCGTGATTTGTCGTCCTTATGGCTCCCACACTTCTAAGACTTCGAGCACGCAGCAAAAATACATCCACCCGGGCGGGCGCCTTAAGGGTCCTGCCTACATGCGCTTCAAATGCGTTGCAGCGAATTACGGCTATTCTTTTTATGACTAAACTATTTAACGCGCATTACATTTGTACATCTACGAAAATAACACACACTTCAAACTATGACGCTATAGATTTAAAAATTTGACATGTATATTAGAAACTTCATTTTCGGGCCCTTCAGAATAGCAAAAAATTGCTTTTCCAGACTGCTGTATCTGGAAAAATAATAACAGGATTAGAAGAACACAACTACAGAAATAAGCGTTACATTCTGTACTATCTTTCGCACAAATTAAATAATGTGGTCACAGCTTAAAGTACCATAGGAAAAAGGATATTAGTAAAGCATTGCACACCAGCTAGGTGGCTTGCGCGGAGAGGCAATAGTGCATTACATACGTCGGTTAACGGCAACGTTGCCCCACCTGCCTCATTCACACAAACACAGCCTATCTAGGGAGGCCAATTAATTCTTGCACTCTCCCGTTTACACCCGCGAAGGCCATGGCCAATTCTTCGCTCCGCCCATGTGCAGGTGGTGTGTGGTTGGCATTTATTCTTATTGCACTCCGCGTGTTTACCTCCTAATTTCCAAACCCTCTCTCCCCACTTCTTCTGCACTTCGGCCAGAAGATTTCGTTCTTCTTCTCTTCCTATACAGATGTCTGGTAAAAAAAGAAATGTATATTTTTACAACATGCCAACCTTAAAAAAGTTATTTTTATTGACTTCCCCGTTAATGCCTCGCTAATAAGTTTCCGGGAAAATATGTGGAACGCTACTAAAATGTCTTGACTGTCATCTCGGACAGGTATTTGGAAGTAGTTACCGAAGCCTGAAGGTGGGAAAATTTACTACCTACCCATAACAGGAGCGTTTTTTATAATATTTCATGGTAATGGTTTGTGACGTGACGTTACTTTTATGTCTTTAACATCCGTGTTATTCGCCGAATACTGACTGTATTATCCGCGCGTAACACTTTTATTTGTTCATTGTCACATGTCATAGACTATTAGATGTTTCAGTAATATCTAATATTACCCATATAAACTGTGTTGGTAAAAAAAACTAAGGTGATTTTTTTTTTTTTTTAATTTTTCTGCCACTATGCAAAAATAACTTTGATATTTTTAGAGATTATGGTTAGAGATGATGGTTTATCGCGGGAAAACTTGACTGTTTGCTGGGTTTCAACGCACATTCAGCTTATAGAAGATTACTGACTGTTGCTTGTACGTTGAACTATTGCCCTATTTAACTGAACCAATAACAATCCCGCTATTGTAAGATTTGATACCTGTTATTGGTTTGCAGACAGCTACTTTGTGCCGGAAGTACATCAGCCAATCGTATATGTTGCAGGAAACCACAGTGTTTTCAAGGGTATGTTGACACAAAACATTTTCGCGATATGCCATCATCTCTAATTATGGTACATCGCAAACATTTGTTGTGCCAACATAGCCTTGAAAACACTGTAGTATCTTGCAACATACATGATTGGGTGATTTACGTCTAACACAATGTAGCTGTCTGCAGATCAATAACATGCATCAAATATTACAAAGTGGGATTGTTATGGCTCAGTCAAATAGGGCAACAGTTACACGTACAAGCGAAAGCAAGTAATCTTCTGGTTAGCTGAACGTGCTTTGAAAACCAGCAAACACTCATATTTCCTCGCGATAAACCATTATCACTAACTATTTTTCATTGAAATATATGTGTACGGAATTCGGAACTTCTTGTATGCTTTAGAACCGTTTTAAAAGCTCTCTTATACCGCAAAATCCATTCTGCACATAGACTAACACTTAGTCTTTCTGCTGCCCGGATACATTCAAGCAGCTTAATTTTTTCGTTTCATTGTAAAACCGCAACAAGTAGTTTCTGTGACGAGAGACCCTGCTATTTCAAGGGATGATGTGATCAGGCGGGTACCTTGATAATGTAAATGCACAAAAAACTAATCCGAACATCGGGATCGTTCGAAGTGTGTCGTCTCCGTCTTCTCGCAGATGTGACAAAAGACGGACGTTCTCGGAGCTCAGGTTTGTCGGCGTGCTCCCATATCCATTACCTCTTAGTTTACCTTCCACATTGTGTCGATTTCCCGCCTCTTTATACAGGAGTTCGCCAATTTTCAGCTATTCGTGTATAGCAAGCCCGCCCTCTCCCATCTCTCCACAAAACTAAGCACGGCTGTGCTCACATAAGATGCGCTCATGTCTTACAGAGTGGAGTGTTTTGTTGGTTAGACGCTGTTGTTGCGATATATGTCTAACAAAAACATTCAGTTTCTCATACACCCCTATTACAAAAATTATTCCAATATAACTTGCTAATGCCTCTTTAGTGGTCAATAAGCAAACTACTGTATTGTAAAATAACGTAACAATCAAATGTGGCAGAACAGAGGTGATTAATGTAGGATACGCCGCACCTGTTTAACCGTAAATAAGGGTGCTGTCTACCACAGAGTCATGTCGAAACCGAAGGTAGGGATTTGTTCAATGTTAGTCTTAATCAGACCCACGCCTTTCTGAGCTGTTTCCTGACGACAAAAAATACTAAAACATAATCAACTTTTGCCAAAGTTATTATTAAAGGAGGTACGTAACCTTAAATTAAAATGTTTGCATGCTTTTGTGCAAGTAAATAAGAAACTACGCAGTATTAAGGATGCATTTTTCGTTTAAAGTGGATGAAGCTGTTTAAACTGTTTGTTTGCATTTTGTAAATCATCCCTGTAACATTAATTAACATCGGTAGCGGCATCGTTGTATATGTTCGAAATTTGGTAATCGTGTATTTTGATAAACATTTTTAAGATGGACTAAGAAAGGAAAGGTTGATAGAAAACAAAAAAAAGTAGCCTTTGTACGACACTCTTAGGGCTTGGTTTCGCGTTGAAATTCATTTTGTAGTCTTAAACGTTCATTAATAACGCCTGTCGCTATGCAACCTGTGTGACGTATACTAGGCGGTTTATGTACTATTCTCGCGCAGTGCTGAGCGCGTTCATTCAGATGGCACTTAAGTTAACAATTATCACACATTCACCGAGTAACAACTGTAAAATAATACCAATGATAATAGTGACAAACAAAAATATGAACCCAGCATTATCAATTACAAAAGTTTATTGTATGTACTGGTCTTTAAAAAGCCATTAGTAAGCTATTAATGTTTACATATGGTGTTAACAGAGGTTCGTTATATTTTGTCGGCAGGAATCACCTCCTAAAAGGTGTCTGTCTAATATCACGATATCCCTTTCGAACGAATATCATTTTCAGCATTGAGAAGTGGAAAATATTATTACAGGAATAAAAAAAATAACAGTCTATTCCGAGTGTTTCATTTATTGAGAGTGAAAATGCTTATTTGTTCAGAGTTTTTTTTGTATTGATAGAAAAAAAATGTCTTACTAGATCGTAAGCAACATAATCCGCGCCGAGATAAATAAAGAAATGTCACTAGCGACATATATTGAAGTTCGCCAAATACTAAGTCGCATCTAATGTCTCTGGGGTATAGATAGGGTCCATAAGTGATTGCTATGGGGTGGGAGAAAGTGTACAACGAACATAGCTGATCTCAACGTTTTCGCGTCAACGTTGGCAGGTGACGTTAAAAATTAAATTACACTTCTCCTGACGAGATAAACGGGAACAAAACACGACGTGGAAGGTTTCACGAATTACGCGTGTACAAAAGATGCAAGGATTTTTTTTTTTAAACGCTCGTAGCAGTAGAAGGAAACAGTTGAAAAGAATCCTGCGGGGCGATTTTGATCGTGTAGATGGTTGTCTTATCTGAGGCGGAATTTCGTCGTGCGCAACTAGCGTCACGGTTTGTAATCATCGACGGGTCGGAAGAAGTAAAAAAAAAAATATGGTGACCGGAGTTTCCTCGTGGCCGGAGGAGTAGGTGGGGGTGGTCCAAGTCTCGGGGGAGGAGTGAGAGGAGGGGACGAGGTGGGTGGCGATGATGAGAGGAGGGGGAGGGACAATCAATTGGCGGCACGGAGCCTACAACCCCGGCGATGCACGGCCGCAGATAAAGGTGTGAAACGCGTCGGCTCGCCGCGCAAACAATTTGGCCGCTGCTGAGGTCGTGACCCCGGGTTATGGGCTGAACCACCCCCTCCCTTTTTCCCGTCATTTACATCTAGCCCCACGTGCCCTGCTTGCTGACCCCTCGTATGATTGAAACAACCGCAAACATGAGAGAAATGAAACAGAACATATTTATTCCTTTTCGCGGTTTGCTAAAGGCCAAATAATAAATCTTAAGGGCGCCGCCTACCTGAGCGATAGAGGCTCAAAAGTGACGGATCTATAAGGGTGACCTTGAAGCGCGCATTATGACCATGCTCTCGTGTTTTTACCTTTTTTTAGCGATATTAATTTTTTACGCCTAAGCGAGAGCAGATATCAAAAATCGTCGTTCCCATGTTGGCTGATTTTTTCAAGGCAGTATTCATACTATGGCTTTAGCTAACTGTGTAATTAACGAAACTACGGTTGATTATTGACTTTTTAGAATAAACTGTGTAATTTCTTGCTTTGAAAAAATAGCTATTACAGCAAAAACTATTTTAAACAAAACTGCCAGACAGATTTTTTATATCTGCTATTGTTTAAGTTTAAAAAACGTAAATATTGCAAAAACACTACAAGTCAAGTGCTGAACTAGCGCGCTAAATTCACTTGATATTTACCATGGGATTCTCAACGATGACCATATAATTGTACTGACGGAAAGTCTGTAGTAAAGTTAAGTGGGCTTCACTACTTGAGTTTCACATGAATCCGGTTAGTACATTTTGAAGTACGGTAGTCTGCCAGGGCACAGTAATTTTAATGAACATGGTGTCTTTAACAATGACATTCCGATCTTATCCGAAGTGTTTTCTTTTCGTACGTTGGTGCAATGGATCCATGTGAACTAGTGTCGTGAAAATAACCTGTATACGAACACACTGCAACGCATTTTAGGCGCGTAACAGGCAACGCCCTTAAGGGCTTGTTCCCGAGTTTTTTTTTCAGACTGATGCCAATAACACAAATATTTGTTAACCAAAAGTTTAGAAAAAATTGAGTCAATGTACAATCACACGATGCACAATACTGCGGACGCGTTTTTTAAAATAATGTACCATTCGCGAGCAAAAAAAATAATTTCCTTCATTTTTGCTTATTTTCACGACGAAAAACGTGGTACTTTCGGTAATGAAATCTAAAAAACAGTTCAATATAATTCTACACAAAAATTCAGCTATAAATAATAACATATAACTGTGCAGTGAAATTTTGATATGAGTATTAGGTAGCAATAAAAAAAACATTTTCGAAATCACTGCAAAACTCAGTAACAAGGCCTTAAAGCCATAATTAGTTGTTTTCACATTAGAAAAACATTTTTGTTGATACACGTACTATTGTCATGTTTGTTGTTTGAGTGACCGGTAGTCGTAAACTTTACCAATCAATAGTGGCTTGCGTTTGACACTAACTTTGTGGTTTTATTGACAAAAGTACTGACTTAAGAGAAATGCGAACCAGCCCAATAATATGTTAAGCCACGTTAAAAAAAAGAGGTGTGTTTACAATTTACAGGAGGCTAGGAGAGTAAATTTACGAAGGCATTTCAACTCGAACGCGCATCACCGGTTTAAAAGCAAACCAACACAAGAAACGCCATCAAGGGGATATCGGACAAATACTTACGAGCCACCCTGTACAATTCTATCTCCCACTTCGATTCCACACTTCCGAACGTGTTATTAGCAGTTATTTCGTAGTGCATGCATCGCGAGGTGGGAGGGGTCAGGTTCCCCCTTACTTCTTTACAACTTGAGGCCCCACGCAGCTGCAAAGAAACTGACGAAGGGAAAAAGGACCTCGGGGAAGGAATCCCGTCGCGAAAAAGACTGATGATCCCTCTAGTCGGTAATTTGCACTTCGGCCGCGGCACCTCCGAGCGTCGTCGCGGGTTTGTGAAAAGGGAGGGGGGGAATAGGACTCACTCCACAAACAGATGATTGAGAGGAGTGAGAGAGAGAGAGAGAAAAGCGGTAAGTGGAGGGGATAATTGAAACTGTGTAGGAGAGGGAAGGAAGAGTTGAGACCGAAGTGCCGAGGCTGGATCTCGACCAGTCTTCCCCGGCTAGGTTTATATAATAATAGTGTTCTGTCGAGGGGAGAACGCGCCGGACCCAAGCTGATTTACGCGGAGATCGTGCGCGGCAGGCACTTCGGCGCGGCCACGTACGCCTTCTAAATCATCACCGTCATCAGCGCCCGACGCTAGGGTGGCTTGCCTGCTGGCGCGCGAAGATCGTGTCGTCCGATACCGTCCTCCTTCCTTGTAGTTTTTATTATTATTTAATCTTCTCCTTCGGCAACACACTCACATCTCGCGATTCCAACTGCCGCGCCGCGCTCCCGAAGTCGTCCTGTTCTCCCGCCCGGTGGTCGAGGAACAACGGAACACGTGGCCGAGTCGTGAGAGAAACAGATTTTCCCCACCCTCCTGATTTACGACATGCTGGGTGTATGGACTGACTAGGTTTCCTGGCGGGATGGCAAAGGGTGGAATTGAATTCAATAGAATCTTCCGTCGTTCCCCCACCCTTTTTTTTCCTCTGCTGGAGCTGAACTGCAATGTGTGTCCTGCCAAAATTTTAAGAAAGTCGTGGTACCTGTTTATTCGCTGTCAAACATGTAACAAGTAAAGCGTAATTCCTTCCACGTTTTATTACAAATGGGTTATTGGCTGAGAGTTTTCAAGAACGTATCTTGTAATCTGTGATCCAATCGGAAAGTGACAAAAATGCACATGTGTTCGAATTCCAGCTCATCCTGAAACGAATCCGTGAATTCCACGTACCTCTAGTTATTATTAATGAGAAGACCACACATTTCAATCTATGTCGATTTATAAACATTCGGCTCGTCCTTCACAAAATTTTTCGGAAGCATCGAAACGACTATAAACAGGGCTGTTTTACAGACTGCCGTGCGTGGGAAAGTACCAACCAGAATCGAAATTCGGACAGAAACTCGCGTTATACTTCAAACCATTTTCCCCACAATTGCTATGATATGGTTCCCCCTCATTGCTTCATAGAAAAAAAAACGACAGCGAAGAACTGCTGCACACTTCAACAGTTGGCAGGCTATGATACAGATGTCGCAGGAGTTAGTCGTCAAGTTGGACGACTGTCGTCGAGATGCGCGCGTCAATGGGACAAGTAGCCGGGAAGTGGCTGTGCTAGGTAACAGGTAGGTCGGAGGGGGGAGGATATCTGGACCCGCGTCTTGAATAGCGAGGAGGTAACACGTTTCGGCAGGATCCTTTTCACTTTGCCCTCTCCGGTATTCGTGGGAGTGCTCTAGTCTTGGGAGGGGGGAGGGAGGGAGGGAGGAGGTTGAATAGGAGCGCATGTGAGCGCGTGGCAACGCATGCTATGAGCCGACTGCGACGCTTATCGTTCAGCTCGCATTCAAATTCCCACCTCTCCCCCCTTTTTTCCTTCTCCCGTCCCTATCAGCGCAGGGCCAGATGTTCTGGAAGCCGTACCTGGCTCCTGGAAACGGCTGAAGATGTGATGACTCTTCTCTTCCTGTTCCCACTTGTTTTCCTGTGCGTGAATTTTTATTTTGTTTTATTGCGTTCTTACGACTCGTTTACAGCTAGGTCATAACAGACGGCTACGCACAACTTAAAAAAGTGGGTGGTATTTAATTCAGTGCTAAAAGCACCCGTTCAGAATTGTGGGTTTCTCGAAGCCCATTTGCAAAAATCAAGAAATTGTAATCTCAGACAATAGTTTTTGCTAACATTCTGAGCAATTTTTTTTTTTTTCGAGTAGCGTATATCTGAAGAACAAACAGTCTCTGACGCAAGAGATCACGCCTGACAAATGCATCATTCTGGATAAATGTTTGTTGATGTCAATTGTAAAACTCAGCGCTTATTTGTCTGAAGGTACGATGTTCAGAGCAGACAACTGGAATACTCAGTCGTCAATAAAATCTAAACTACTGATCAAAATTCGACATGATTTTTTTCCGAGTAGATATTTTACCAGCGGACGTTCATTTATGTAGCACTGTGCGGTAGTATACTGTACTTTCGAGAAAAAAAAATTAAAAACTGTTTTTAGAAAAATAAAGGCTTGAAACCACAAAATCTACAAAACTAATGGTAAACTATTATTTTTGTAATTTTTAATATGATAATATCTAGGCTTCTACAGCAACCAAATTTGATTTGAAAATAATTTTACTGTCAGAAAATCTCTGCGCGAGATGTTAAAATTATTTTCAAACGAAAACGCGAGTCTTTTTTAAATTCGGCAAATTAGAAATTTCGCAGGGATTTTTTGAGTGCGTCCTTTATCCTGAATTACCTATATAAAGTATTTGTGCATGCACATTTCTCAGCCACATATCTAAGGGGACGGTAGACAGAAATTTTCATCATTTCTTACCTTTGTAATTGTGGCAGATATTATCTAGAAATTAATTGTGACTAGCCTAAGTTAAGCAGTCATGAAATTTTTTTATCTATCATAGTTTGTGCATAATGGCTTGTCAAAGTCAAAATTTTAATGTCATGGTTTTAAGAACGTTTCTATGTCGAGCTGTTTGGGCTGCTATGTCGGCCAGTGAACTCGTATAGGCATATGCTTGGCCGAATTTTGTTGTGATTATACGTTGACACTTCATTGAAACGATTTTACTTGTGTGTGTGTGTGTGTATGTATGTATGTATGTATACAAATATAATTCCTTCTGCAATCGCAGTCTTCTCAGAATTCGATACGATCAAAATATCAATATAGAACGACTTGGAAGTAAAATTTGAGAAATAGATTTATTTACTTCTAATCAAATGTGTGTATGTTTGCTATCATTATGTGGTTTACGATAAAATTAGCATTTTTTAAAGTATCTATAAATTATTATTTTTTCAGTCAGCCAAGTTGGATCCTTTTTGCAATCTAGTCAGGACAACACGGGGTGCCAAATATCATTGTTGTCGTCTACAAGTAATGTTTATTATTACAAGCAATTTTTTAAATTCTCTGTAATGTATGACGAAACATTTCTGCCACGGGACAATCTCTTAGCACTGTAGCATTCGTGTTAGCACTATCCAAACAGCTGAGTGTGCAAACGTGATGGCGTGAAATTCAAATGTCGACTTTCCCAGCGTGTGTTTGACGGTATTGTTTACTTTTATTCATAAAAAAAATGTTTGCGCTGTCACCTCCGTGCTCGGCATTTCTCATCTTCAATTCTATATTTGTCCACAGTAACGCCTGCCACATCAGGATATTGTTTCTACACAGCGGTAATTATTTCAGCGTATATTGTGAAAAGTACGGCAAGTTGGAAGTGTATTAAAAAAGAGATGCTTCGCCCCTGGCAACATTTCGAGCCGTAGTCTTTCTAGAACAAAGTGAAAACACGGGCATGCCTCGCTCCTATTTTTATATGCCTTTTACGTCAAAAGAAATTTGAAAGGAAGTGTGAAACGAGAACAGTAGTTAGTTTTAGCCCTGGCTCGCGCATCTCTTTCGAGAAGAGGAAACGACGGAGATGATGCGAGCGAGCGATAGCAGAGCATGGGCGGTTTTTTTTATCTTGCTTTCTGGAGCCGCCTATTCGGGACTTCTTGCAAGGCATCCGCTGGACTCGTGTTGGAGAAGGGGTGAAGGGTGGAGAGGGCGCGAATTCTTATTAGAGGCGTGTGGCGTAATGGTGTAGGCGAACCCCCCTCCCTACTCCACCCCTGCTTCACCCCAGCTCCTCCCATCTCTTCGGGCTTTTGTGAGGTGGCGTTGACCCGTCCCGTCTGGGAACTAACTGCAAGGCGTGGTGGTCCTCTCAGGAGACGAGGCTCAACCTCTGAAGAGCTGTGGGTGGGCGTGAGGCTGCCCCCTTCCCCTCCTCACTCCCGTCAAACACCCGCACCAACACTGCTCCCACCCGTGTGTTTTTTAATCACACAAGACTCATCTTTTGTCCTAGGCGTCGGTGCTCGATGCAGGTGGGAAGCCGCCCTTCCTGCACCATGAGGACGAGACAATGTCCCTCCTCGAGACGGTCTGTCACCGACACCTTCGCTCTCTCTATTGTTTCTGACCGTGCGCCGTACATTATGCTGATTATTCCCTTGCGGAGCAGTTAAACTAGGCCGACGCCACGACAGCACGGCACACATCTGTGTTGCCATCTTGGATAATTTAATTTTTGCTTTAGCTACGAGTTCAGATTATTTTTTTTTGTACACTAGTCTATGGCAGGGCGTAGAGTAATAATTAAGTAACCGTCTGGGGTTGGGTAGGTTTGGAGAAGAACCTTATTAAGTTTGTTCGATCATCATATTATCGTCGAGAAATTTGCAAGATATTCCGGGTCTTGTGACTTACTGAGCGCTTACGGCAATGATCCATCATTCCTACTGTTTTTACAATAATTATTTTTTAAATCCTAAACGAGAGCGGATATCGAATAACTGCTGCACAGTTTTGTTTAATACAGTGTACACTATGTTAACTAATTTTTTTCAAGACAAATTACACAATGGTTTCAGCAAATTATACAATGAAGAAAATTCTCATTAATGAAACAATTTACCAAATCTATAAAATTTTTTGTCTGGTGAAAAATTATACCACATAGTAAAAACTACTTTTTAACAAAAATTGTGCAACCGCTTTCCGATAAATGCTCTCGTTTAGGAAAAAAATAATAATTATCGTGAAAGAGGTCGAAATTATGGATCATGGCATTAAATAAAACGCTACTCGGTTACTATATGAACGTCTTAAATCTATGCTCCCAGTTTTTATATTAAAGAAAAAAACTTAAACGAGACCACAAATCACAAATTTGCTAAGCAGATTTTGTTTTAAACGGTTTTTTCCATGACAGTTACTTTTTCAAAACAGCAAATTATACGATTTCGAATAATAAGGCGATCAACAAAAAATATTCGTTACTTACATAATTAGTTATTACCATAGCGTGGAGAAGCTATAAAAATTGTAGCCCACGTGATATACAACATTTTTAACAAAACCGCCTAGCAGATATCTCATTACTGCATTCGTTACGACTCAAAAAATTATTATATCGAAAATAGTATAAACAATAGAGCAAAGCCTGGGCTGAAATTTTGACCCGTTCACTCAAACCTCGTGACTTAATTTAACCACCTTTGATCGACGGCATAAATGCAGCATAAAAATCTGATTTATTTGACTTGTACTGACGAAAGTGAAGTTAAGGAAATATCTTCTCTTCGATGCAACAAGTCGAGTCATCAAAATAATTCCATTGTGTTTCATTTAAACAGCCGAACAGATGATTTTTTGCGCCCTATTGTACGTGTACTCAAATGAAATTGAAATGGAATTTATAACAAATTTTAAATTATTTTTGAAGGCGTTAGACCTTCATCTTAAAGTGAAGACCATTTTGGGAACTCAAAGAGTTATTTTCAGTATCTTTATATTTATAAATAATTCTGTTCGAGTCGCAGACTGCTGTGACTAATGGTGTAAATGCAGCCTGCAAACGTTTTGATCGCACGATGTAGTTTCGTTTAGTTTACACCCCATGTTAGAATGGTCTGCCAGCTTTAAGTGGAGACGTCGACGTGAACATACCAATGAGAGCCTTGCTGTTAGAGGCCACGAGGTAAGATGTAAACGAGTTATGGTAGACCTTATTGTCCAACCGCCAGTGACGTTCCTGAAGGGTGTTTAAGTGGTGAAAACTATGATTTTATATTTGTATGACACGGTGTTTGTTTTGTAGACGCTACTTGAGAGTAGATACATGTTTTTCTTACAAATAATATTAGTTTAACCAGTTTTCTCATGATGGCACTTCAAAGTCTAAATTTGCTAGTATTTACTTATACACCCCTGAAAGCAAATAAATATAATGGAACGAAATAATTCACAGTGAAAATACATGCCGGGGCTATTGCATGAGGCAAATAAAAAAGCCACTATTAAAATTTGTATTAATAAAATTGCTAAACGTAGCAAAAGTATTCATACTTTCAGAATTTTTTCTAAATATATACACGTTTGCAGTGGGTTTTTACATACATCAGACTGTAGCCCTGTGTAAAAAAAACATGTAAATTTTGACTTTCAAATTTCATAAAAGGAAAACTAACTGTCTTAGCTATTCTTTGTGAGAGGGAAGTGTACTCCCAAGTATTGCCTACAGATCTAACAATATTTCATACAAACATAAAATTAGGTTTTCCACCACTTGAACGCCCTTAAGGGTGTTCAAGTACGATAAAATCATAATTGAATATTTTTATGAAATGTTAGTTTTGTAGACGGTAGTAGTGAGTACGTATTACTCTTACGAAACAATTATAGCTCTCATAGTTTTCTCATGACGGGGTGTGAAAGTCAAAATTTGCTTGTTTCACTGCTGGGCAAATAGTAAAAACCAACTGACCTACTTAAACTAAATAATTCTCTGTGAACTTACATCCCATCAGTTATGCAATAAAACATTTTTAAAAAACCACAGCGTATTATTTTGAATTTTAAAAAATTTCAAAGGTACAGAAAAGTTGCAAATTCAGCCATGTTTTTTAAATACAAAAAAACAGTCCGCGGGATTTTTTCAAATGTTTAATTACGTAGCCCGTAGTATGTTATTTCACCGTGAATTATTTCACTACGTAAGTCTGTTGGTTTTAACTATTTGCGTAGCAGCAGAACATGCAAATTTTTACTTTGACGCACCGTTATGAGAAAACTACGATAGCTAAAATTGTTCCGTAAGAGGAAACTGCACCCACAAGTATCGTCTACAAAACTAACACTATTTTATATACATATAAAATAATGACCGTAACGCACTTGAGCACCCTTAAGGGCGCCGCCTACCCGCGAGTGAAAGGCTCAAAAGCGATGGAGCTATAAGGTCGACCTTGAAGCGCGCATCAAATGCCGCGTCGCCTTAACGAGCCAAGCGCTGAACAAGCCTGCAAGGTTCCCGCAGAACGGTTTTTACTATGGGACACTAAGCGGTGACCATATAATTTTATTGGTGGAAAGTCTCCATCTAAGTTCAGTGCAGATCGCAATCTGAGTTTCACATACATACGGTTAGTACATTTTGAATTACGGAAGTCTTAAAAGGCCGTTTTTAGCCATGTTGGAGTGCTTAGAAACAATATTTTTAATGGGCGTGGCGTCTTAACAATGATGTTCCGACCTTGCCTGAAGTTTGTTTTCTTTTGTGCGTTGGCACAATGGGCACACGTGGAATATTCTCGTAGAAAAAACCTGTTTACGAACACACTACAACGCGTTTGAAGGGTTGGGTAGGCAGCCGCCTTAAGGCAGACTCTTGTTCTCTCATCGCGTGCTCGGTCGTGTTTGAACGCAAGCCGCTCTTCTCGCTTCAGCTTTCCCTTCGACGACTTGCCGTAAACAACAACTTCTGGTATAAACCTCAAAATGAATGTTCCAAGGCTTGTGTGGCTAGCGTCTAAATGTGTTTACTGTGAAAGTGATTTGCTGGTGCAAGGGGTGTGTTACACGTGGTGTGTATAGGTCCCAGCTTGGCGTGTTTGTATAACAACATTCGCAATTTATAACGGGACTGATACGAGTAATAACATGACTCGCGCGGTGAAACAACAGGCTTACGTCTGTTATAGAATCTACGGGCTTAAAAAAAAAACATGGGGGACGAAAGTAGAGAACAACTCCGTAGAATAACTAAGGTACAGAAGCCAATCTATCACTTTTGCTGTGAACGCTTTTCGCGCACCTCGACTAAAGATTCTGGAGTGTTGCCAACATAACGCCGAACCGAAACAACCTACCGGACAACGCGACGATCAAACTAGTAGGGAAAAAAATGCGTAACTTCCCAGGACATAATACATCGTATGCTTCTCGAATAAACCTAGATTGCGTTGCTGACAGATGGCCTAATTCGTTCCTTTTAGTACGAAATTTATTTTGTTTGTTTCGCTCAGTTCGTTAAACTCATATAATTTCGAGAGCATTGATATTAAGTAAGTTTCTTTCTTTTCCTTATTTTTTTCTGTTCGATTTTAGTTTATTTCTTTCCAGATTAGTTTCAACCGGCATTCGGTACATGGCAGTTTATGTTTCGTTTAGTTCGAATTATTTCATTTCGGATTTACTTTGGTTCGAATGTTGTTTGTTATAATTTGCAGTTCGTTTTGAGAGCAATTCGCGGTCAATCAGGGGCTGTTCACGGCTGAGTAATAGGTAGCGAAATGTGTAAACGTTGCGTTGTAATATGTAGTGTAGCGAATATTGGAACCACTCTGCCACCAGGGTGGATGTACTAACGAATCATTTACATCGAAACACACATGATCACTGGGTTTCTTTCGCTTCGAAAGTTAAGAGCAGACGGGAGGATTAATTTTTTGGCATGACGCCAAGAAAGATTTAAAGAATTATTTTCTTAGCATCTGTCCGATTACTGGAAGAACCATAGTTCGCAAGGAAAACTTCGCAAAAACAAAGATGTAAAACCGTTATCGCTTTCATCCCAGCCTCGCTAACTAACGCGACATTTCTCATACAACTTTCTGAGTATTATTTTGTCTTTGCTTCTGATGTTGGGCAGCGTCCAACAACCAGCTAGTGAACACAGCAGAAGAGGACTGTGTTGTTTGCTTGCTAACCACTCTAGTTTTTTTTTAATTACTGGGCATTTCTTTGTATTTTTGCAAACCTTTGTAACCGTTAAACATTTTCCTTATAGAATTATTTGTTAGTAAAGGTTACAAGGATCTTATATCCAAAAATTCTTAGAAATACACAGTTAACCAAATTTTATTTATTATTTTCTGGTATGCATTTTGTTTTAAAGTGGATATACAATTACGTGCTAATTTAAATCATTGAACTGTACATTTAATATACAAACATTTGAAAATAGTAAACGTGATGAATTTAATCGTGGTTTAGGGTTAAGGTGAGTGGTCAACATTGTCACAGGCTCGAATCCTGTTGCGTCTACAATTATTTTTCAAAATAATTAGAATATAAAATTATTTGTTTGAAAGTTATTTATTAAATAAACTCATGTTCACAATCATGACGAAATAAGTACTTTCAAGTCCATATTCCTTTTTGCAAATTGCAATTTATTTGAATATGATTCGTATTTTTTTTTTTACAAAAAACAATCATTTTAGTTTTACAAAGAATTTCTTCGGCAACTGCGTTTCTAAGGATTTTCGTTGTAAACGTCCAATAATTTTTTTTAGTATACGCGATACTTCCTGCACGCTTAGCAATCAGAAAATTTGAAGAAGCCGTGAACATAACGAAACAACTGAGGCATTTACTCTAATGCTAGATCACATTAGTGCTACAGAAGTGACGAGAAAAGCAGCTAGAGCGACAAAAAAAAGTTATCGTAATTGTTAGCTCTAATTTGAAGGTCTTTTTACAGCGACTAAAAAAATATTACAAGTAAATATTTCCTTATACTAACCTCCAGCCATTAAGGGGCCCGCCTCGTTGCCATAAAATCACACTGCAGCGTGTTTGAAGAAAAAGTTTTACACTGAAACTAATACACGTGTGTTCACGCCGTTTCTCTACGAAAAGAAAACACACTTCAGACGACTGCCCTTAAGTACTTTCAAGACAACACACGTATTAGAAATCCCCTTTTAGGGCACGTCAAAATGGGTTTAAACTGGGGTTTCAGGCTGCTATAGCGGAAAATATACTGCCGAATACATGTGAAACCACTTAAGGGTAGTGCATTGGACTTTAGTAAAGTGATTTCGTAAATAGACCAATAGGGTCACCACTTAAGGAAATTTGTTTTTTCGCGAAGACTGCACGCCTTAAGCGTAGAGGCGACGCACCGTTGTATGGCCCATACGACGTCGCCCTTAGCACCATACCTCACTCACACAAACACATGTGCCACGAGGCGGGCCCCTTAATGTTCACACGATTTACGTTATCTTTCTATCCACTAACCATTCACAAATGAATTACCATTCCATATGATACCCCACATGTAAAAATACTTTGTAATTACCAGTTGTCATACAAATGCGTCGATTTACTTATTAATAATGCAAAATTTGCGTTATTATTTGCGGGAACATACTTAGACGTCATTGAATAATTTACATGCGAGTGGTCGCCTCACAGTGGAAATATTAATTATTAGCAAAAGGCGTTTCTCGCTGCGAGCCACGACATTAGCCGTGTCCGAAACGAAGCTTTTACATATTTAGGGTTTGGCAATTTAGAGTGGATAAATTCGAATGTTATAAAACGGCGCTGCGTGCGACAAAGTTGGAAACTGTATACTTGTTGGTATTTCGTTGTTGTTTTGTTTTGTATTATTATTTTTCGCTGTTAAATAAATTGTTTATTCGTTATTCTATATCAACGTTTTAGCTGTTTTTTTTTCACATCCTACTAAATTACTAATTCTGCGATAATATTTATTTGATTTTAGGGTTAATTTATTTACAAATACGAAACATATTTTCAAATTAAAAATTTATTTGCTACATAAAAATAACACTGCGGGCTTTCAATTGACATTATTACTGTTTTTAATGGATACGTATATGTTTTTCAGCCGAAAAGCGAACAACAAAACGTAAGTAAACAGCAGCCGATGAATGTATGGAGTTACTTGAGAATTTATCGTACTACTTCATCTCAGTTAATCTTACACTCTAAATCCCCAAATATTTAATGTAGTAACCTGGTTGATTTAGTAACCTAAATAGTCGTTTCGGACATGGCTTTTGTGTGTAATAGAATACGTCGAGCGAGCGAATAACAGCTTGCAGTCTATTCTGCAGTTCGAAAATAACGCGGAATCTGCAAGTGTCAACTTACGTAACATACGACAAATAGCGCAATAAATAAATAAATAAATAAATAAATATATATATATATATATATATATATATATATATATATATATATAACCGCATTTGTTACCGACCCTTCAGCCTAATCAAAGTTGAAAAGTGGTCAACTCCGTCGCGCCCGCGACGCGAGTAAAACAATTATATTTTCTAAGTGAGCTTTATGTCTCAACGACTGCGAGGTCACAAGAGACGACGTCACACAATTTCATTCTGGCACAGCAACTGGGAGATGAATCGGCCATTGCCCCGACCTATGTTATAAGGTCTTTCTAATGGTCATTAATATTGTCACATTTCAACGTCACTTTTAGTAGTTTCATGTGACAAATATCACTAACATTCCAGACATACACAACAGAACGTGTCGAGTCGGTATATATGAGACGCTCTCAGATATTTGATCCAGTCACCCACGGGCGTTGTGAAAGCAGGGTCACGCTACTATCATCTCTTCGCGCAACTGGTCACCTCGTCATGGTAGCTCGTTGTGTCCTAGAAAGGAAAATATGTTACTTATTTTCAATATTAAACCTTTATTTCCATCCATTTTCTTAAAAATAACAAATACATTGGTTTATGTTTTATAACTTTTCGCATGCAGTTTGTGACAACCATTTTTAGTGTAAAATCTTTCATTTTCATGACAACTACTTTTAGTGTAAATTGTTACATTTTCAGTAAATGTGTTGGTTTATGTCGCGTATGCTGCCATAAACACGTACATTTTGACATTGTGACGTTTTGCGAACAATAGGCGCGCTAAATTTTTCTATAAGATTAAAATCTAGTCACGAGCATCTTCATGGTAATTTAGTAATTTATTTCTCACTTGAACGTCTTTAAGAGGGCATGGTTGTTAATTAAACGCTAAAAGCATTAATCTATAACTGTAGGCTTCTTGAAGTCAATTTGTGACAATTAAACAATAGCAATCCTAGACAATTGTTTTAGCAAACGTTTTAAACAAAATTATTTCCAATGTTACGAACTTCTGAGACACAATCTCTGACGCTGGAACCTCGTGCATTTAACTGCGGCGCAAGAGATCACGCGTAACGAATGAGTAATTCTGGGTAAATATTTACTCATAAAGTTGGCAAATACCATTATCAAGGATTGTCATTGACTATTTTATCCATATTGGCTTGGAAAAAAGCGTAGAAATCAATTGATTTTTTTTCCAGCATGTATTTATCTACCACGCACTCTTAAGGCACCGTTCCGTGGAACGATGACAGAAAACCATAGCAAACAGAAATCGGGACGGCTGAAGCCGGGATCGAACCATGGGTTCTCCCGAATGCGAGTTCGGTGTGTTACCATAGCGCCAACTTGCTCGGTTCAAATCTGGTGAGGTGTAGCCCTGGTCTTGGGTTAGCTTCCCAATACGTTGTTTAATCGTGATCTACATACAGTAGTTATACACAGCGGCGAAGATACAGGGGTTGGGGGTTCAACCCCACTCCCTCTGGCCTATAGTCACAATAAAATTAAAAAAAAAAAAAAAATCATATTGAAAGATAAAAAATGGTTTTACCTGTATACTATTCAATGTTTCCTTACGAAAAGCTGCTAAAATTGCACTATCTTGCACCTTGAAATCCAAATTTTCCCGTTGAAGGACCCCTGGACCACCAGCTTTAACTGGGGGGTCGGTGTCTATTACACCCACATCAAACAATGTATTGCATCACCTCGGTTCCAAAATAGGTTGAACACCGATGCTGAATGGTTATATTACATCAAGAACACAGTTCCTTGGACTGTTTTTAGATGTTTGTAAACCTGTCCAAAGATGTAAACTACTATACATGAGCAAGGCCTATTAGACGGGGGACGTACGTCAGCCGATCAGTTCCAGTCATTCCACCAGGTGATGCAATATTTGTGTGTGTGTGTATTGTTATCGGGTTAAACCCTCTCTTACACAAATGCTGGTTACGCCACTGGCGATATATCGTATCGAGTAGGAGAGGGTGGGTGATGTACAAGTATCGCGTCCACTCACGACGAGTCAGCGGCAATTGTTTCTTCTCACACGCGACAACGTGACACGAGGACCACAATTGCGATCAATCTCCTGACGTATCGACAGCGTGAAGGCGACACCACTACTGTGTGGAGTTAACGTCAGTCGCCTTGGGTCACGTCCGCGGACTCTTTATTTCTTAACGTTCCTCCGAGGACGTGGCTAGACTCCAGAAACCAGGACCAAATATCTTGCACACCAATGTTGGCAACTCTACCTCGAAGCACGAAGCATACAACATGCTATACATATGCCCTTAGCGGCTTGGTATGACCGAATAAAATTCATACCAGCCCGAAATTTCTGTTATCTCTAAATGTTATGTTAGGTAGTATTTTTCACATCGGCGCAAAAAAAAACCTTTATTTCATTAAAACAATGTTAAGACAGAGTTGTAATAAGATGCACAATTGGATGTGGGCATTTCAAAAAATAATTTGCTGTTCTTTAGCAAAAAATCTTATTTTAACTTTTCTTTCATAACAAAAATAGTGGTACCCTAATTTGAGAGCAAAATTCTAGAAAACTATGAGGTTTACTGCTACAAAAAAAAATTAGGTAGAGTTAAGTATATTTTATTACAAAACAATATATGGATTCTTCGATATGAAAATGATGTTTCTTAAAAACTATCTTCAAAATCTTCAAAATATCGGAGTAAATAACTGCGTTGTGTCCAGCTGAGGAACGCGAGTAACCATATTCAAAAGATGTTTATTTCGTCTTCTTCCAAAATCTTACAATTTTATTACCGAACTCCTCATTGTATTCTTCAATCAAGGATCTGCAAGTTCTGTTTTTGGTTTGGTCTGTAAATTGATAATTTCTAATTAGTAGAATCACATGTTCTTCGCGGAAATATTCCGCCACTAGTTGTTATTCGTTTCCAAGTCTGATGGATAATTTCAAATCTCGTGCGTCTTTGAGATCGACCTGTGAATCATATACCTGCACTGTCGTGGTAGTCATTTTCTTGTTGGTCCATTCAAAAGAGACAAATTTCCTCCAAAAGACGCGGCCAGTAACCACGGGAGAACAGCAGATTTACACGCATGGTATTGTAACTTCTCTAGCTTAACAAATATTTTCGCGAAAAACGGGCGTATATACCAATGTTCTCTCCTTTTCCTGAATGTATTAGATTTTTTCCCATCCAAATTCCCTCTGTGCAGACTAAGCTAAATATTTTCTTCAGGAGGGAAGTCTAGTGACATTTCAAATCGCGTATATACGTACTGAGTAAACCAGCCTTACACGAATAAGGTGAAAGGCAGGCGGTCAGCAGTGTTGCCAAACTAATTTATAACAAAATCTGGTTTCTTCAAACGACAGTTTATTTTATAAAAAAAAGTAGTTGATAGGCTTAAAAGTTCTGCCTAATAGATCGTTCTTTCGAAATAAATTGTTGTTTTGGCATAAATAATTTAATTTTAATGCTTTATAACAATTTTACGTATTTAAAATTATTAAATGGCATACATTTCTTACATTTAAATATAATAGTTTTCAGGATACAACGAGAAATACGTAATTCTAGTAGTTTTAAACATACAGTACTTATACAGCCAACTTCTGATTATTTGCCCAAATCGAGGGGCGAATACCGTGGATAATCGAAAAGCACACAGATGTAAATGTTTGGTTACGTTAAACGAAATTCGTTTTGCGCAACTAGTTAATTATTATTTGGTGAAGTAAATAGTTTGTGTTTCTGAAACAAATTTACTTTTTCTTTTAATTGGTTTTCCAAGTGTATTATCTAGTCATTGTGAGTAAATATTTGTCTAGCTATCCATACATTGTTGTACCGAACTACTAAACCAGAAGTTAATAAATAGTGGCACGTAGACTCGATCCCGCGACCTCTCATATCGAGGATCACTCCTTAGTATCCACGACTTAGAGTAAATTTTGAAGTTTGTCTTTCCCTGTCAGATGTACGACTCGTAAAGTGCACATAATTTACCCAGTTGTATGTTTAGGTTTTTTTTTTATGTAGAAATGTTTCATCGGGGCTTAAAATTTAATGTATACACTTAGATTGTTATTAAGGTGGTTTGTTTACATTAAAAGTGACTGGAAACTATAGATAATTCAGTAGGAAAAAAAGTAACTAGGATTTCAGAGTTCTCATTTTCTCCCGGAACACGTACAGTGAATAATTTGTACTGTTGGCAAGACTGGCGGGCGGTCTGGCGGTAGCGACCACAACGAGGCGGTGACAGGTGTGGTGCGTACGCCAAGCGGCTGCGTTCTACGACAAAGAGGAATAATGGGCTCTCAAAGTTCCGCCAAGGAGGTCGAAGCAAGGAGGAAGGGGAGAACCACGACGACAAAAGTAACCCCTCCAAAGAAGAAGGCAGAAGGTGTTTCACCGGTTGCTTCTCTGGGCGGGATCCGGACAAAGTGTCCTAGGAGACGTATCTCCTGGCGAGAGAGTTGTGGAGGAGATCCTAATTGGTCAGCTTCCCTCCTTCCCTCGCTCCACAAAAAAAAACTCTCACTGTACCGTTTCCGGCCTCCGGCCACGAGTCGGCAGAAAAGAAAGGAAGTTTCCTCAATCCTCCGCCCATCGTGGCCTCAGTGCCAGGCGTTTTTCTCATTCCGTCTCCACTCGGCCAAATTGTAAGAAATGGTTTACGGCTTAGAAACGCAGCCACTGTGAAGCTCTAGATAATGTTTCTTTCGTCCACCATCCTCCCCCTCCCCGCACACGCACTAGGAACACGGCGTTTCGAGATCCCGGCTTGAAAGTTTCCCAACTGTCCGCGTTAAGTTTAGGGAAAGTTTCACTCGATTGTAAATAGTCTACGGTCGATTCTCAGGCCAAAACTCGTAAATCCAAGGGACCGCAATGGCCGAGGGGCCCCCACCAAGGCGATCCGGGTTCTATACCCAGCGTGGTCGGTCCCCGGATTTTCGCATGTGGGAATCATGCCGGACGATGCCGCTGGTCGGCGGGTTTTCTGGGGGATCTCCCGTTTCCCCCGCACGTTCATTCCTGGTCGTACACAAATAGGTGATTCACGAAAAAGCGGGCACATTTTTAAAGCGCTTATGTAACTACAGTTAATATATGGTTTCCTGCTATTTTAAATATGAACAAAGCTCCCTAAATAACAACTACATTGTATGGTACTGTACTCAAAAGTTACTGGCGTTGGACGTGTAAAATTTCATTTTTTTTATATTTGTGCCAAACACTGTTCAACATGTAATTTGCCCAAAAAAAAATTACGTCCCATAGTTTTTGCATATTCACTCATCAAAATCTCAAACGGCCACTGCAGTGTAGCCAAAATAAAAATAAAAAGAAGATATTAACTAATTAATTCAAAATTACAGGATCTGAAAGTCAGTGTATCAATACATTTTATGACATATTTGCAAAGTTAGTTTAGAAAATTTCAGTAGTAGCCAAAAGTCAAAGTTATGCAAAGATTTGCTCATTTTCATCAATAAAAAAAAATATGCAAAAATGTATTCCTTTATATTTACAAAAGTGTCTTGAAGGGGTCCATATAATTTAGTATCAGTGTGAATTATCTTGTTTCTGCAAGTTAATTACTTTTTTTACTATGACGCAACAGCCATTTTGCCACTTTGATAGGCGATTATGCTAAAACTATAAGACATATTTTTTTTTTACTTGGGAAATGACATTTCATCTTATGTGTAAAAGTTTAATTGTGTTTGGCATAAATATAAAGTAATGAATTTTTACGGGTCCAAGGTTACAATAAATAATATGTTTAAGCGGTATTGTAGACAAAGTGGTTCTCATGAGTTCTCACTTCAACGCGAACCACCTACATAAGATTGGTACCGACAAGCTGTTCGGTTATAAACGTTTTTTTTTTCTCCGCGCTAGTCGTTTTCTTTCGAATTTTAGTTTTAATTCTTCCCGAGCGTAGCATAGACGATCTAAGAAGTTAGCAAGCGGTCTTCTCATTAGAACAGTGTCTGACCATGACGTGCAATTTTTTCGTATGTTTGCGGCACTTAAGAATTATTGGTCCGAAGATTTCAATAAGATGCAAGTGTTTATGATGATGTTCGTTTGTATTTGAACTATGCGCCATTGTCCTGAGCCACACAGAGAGGGCAGGGCATCTTCAAGTTTGTACTAAGAGGATACCAGTGTATAGTATATCCAGGATAACATCAGATCAAATTCTCGTCCATTTGGTACGAAAATACTGTATTTCCATCTGACATGACTAGCTCGTGTTACAGCACGCCAATCTGTAAACAGCTGTTATGAAATGATAGCCGTTGCCCACGATTTCGTTCGCTTGGTTTTCCATTTATTGTCTCATGAGTCGTGCAGAAGTTTAGTCTCAGTAGGCCTACTTCGAAACATCTTTAGTAATTCGTAAGAATATGTATTTGTAGGTCAGTATCTTTTCAAAATCTAATTTTAAAAAATTAATTGAAAATTACTGTTATTTTTTATTTTTTATTTTCTTGAAAAATGTTTTGAAATCGGACATTTTCAAAAATTCTAATTGCTGCAAAATGACGTTATAGGTCACACATTACGATTTTAGAAACATTTTGAAAAAGTAAAATTGTTTTTATTATATTTTTGAATTGTTTAAGCTCGCATTCGTTGCAGCCTGACACACACACACACACACACACACACACACAAATTATGTCGCTAAAGCAATGTCTTCGTTCTTTTACATAATTTTCTCCGTCGATACTGCATCTACAACAATTGGTACCTTGTAGTAAATAAAAACGTAAAATACGATAAATATTGGGACTAGCCCCTCACCCAAACATTTCTTCCAAATCAAGGTATATATCATCCGTCTTTTTAATACAGCCACTATCCTACCCCTCCCCGCTCCCCTCACCATTCAGAAACTATGTTGTGACATTAACGTTCGCGCTCGGTTGTCTCGCCACAAAGGCAAGGCTGCGAGAAAGGTTGGGGAAGGAGGTGGGGTTGATTACCCTCCCTTAGGACGAGAGGAACACTTCCTTGCCCGTATGGGGGAGAGAGGGTCGGTTCTCTCCAGAAGTTTCGTCTATCAGGTTATCCCGTTTCCAGCTTTGCCACGCCTCGCCGAGGAGAAAGGGGTGGGGGTGTTGGGGGTTACGGGTTAGGCGCGAACTTGCGCCACGGGTTTGCCCTTCGAGGCGACCGCGGGCCCGCCAAGTTTCCTGACGCGGAGCGGAATTCCGCATCTCCCAACGCGGGTAGGAGCAGTTGGAGTTGGAGGGGTTGTTGCTGTGTGCGGGGCTGGTTAATAAGGGGTGAGAGGGGGAGTGCGGTGAGTGTGTGACGTCACTTCGCCGCCGGCGAACGCCGCTCTCGCTTCCGATAGCGGCGGCCTCGCGAAACTTCCGAGCCCTCTAATCATATCATCCGACCCAAGCCTGCGCAAAAGGAAGCGAATTATCGCTGAAGATGTCCGCGATGTTTGGGTTTCTCGGTTCGACACCTAATGGAACATTAAATAAAATTTTAAAATATTACACTTTGTTATAGGAAATCTTGTAAATACAATGCCTTTATATGACCACATTTTGTTTGTGTTAGTACACTTTTCTTTGTCCGTTTAGTATAAAACACTGGCATTTCACTATAACGGTACGAATATGTTTGGAGTTTTTCTTATGTTCATTTGTAACTATTCAAAGCAGTAGGACTCGGAAGCACAAAATACGTCTAACAAGACGATCACCTTAAGCGAGTGTAGTAGATAAATCTGTGCTGGGTTCTACAATTGAGATCTGTACTTTTTGAAAGTCAGTATAGGAAAACTACAAAACAACAATCTCTGATAATTATATTTTCGAACTTTACTAGCAAACATTTACACGTAATGATACATATGTTAAGCGTAATCTCTTACGCCGCAAATAAATGTACGAGATTTCGGCGCCAGAGATTGTTCTTCACATATACGTTAACCGAGAAAATTTTAGCTCAGTAAGTTGGCAAAAACTATTGTCTATGGTTGCTATTTTTTACTTTTTGCAAATTGGCTTCGAGGATCCTATACAGTTCTGAACTGATGCTTTCAGCGCTGAATTATACACCGCACACTCTCAAACTGCCAATGCTTGTGGTTCAAATTCACAGGACATATGCTGTATGTTCGCAAAGGTAGTGACAAAAAAAACATGGTTTCTTCTACAACTGCAGACACGGGAATTGAAATGCCGAAGCCGCTAAATCGTAAAATTCCACCTCGCCAGCCATAAATGAAGCATAACTTTTGCCAGGTCGAGCAGTCACGAAACGCTGATTGCAGCACTTTGACTGCCGTAAAGGAAAGAATATGGCCGTGAAACTATGGTATTATTACAGGTCTGCATTTTGGCCAAGCAATAAAATGGGTCAAAAAATCTTTGTTGAATGTGTCACGCAATATTAGAACACGCCACGAAACATTTGACTTTGCCCTAACCTTTCATTTTAGGGTAGGAAGTTTCCTCCTGACACTGGTGGAAAGATCGTAAAATGTGCTGTATATTTATGCAGACATATAACAAGGAAAATAATAAACTTTCCTGTCCATTCATATAATATTCTCATTTGTTTGTTTATAGGATTTAAAAATGTTTTAGGCAACATAACTGTTGCATACAATACGTTTTACGCGATGGTAGAATTTTGGACTCTGCAGTTGGTTTTGGTTGCAAATTTTGTGAATTGTCATGAACACTTTAATGTTCCAGTCTGTAAAATAGTTGCTGGTAAACCATGTACACAATATATACAAACCAAAATATTTATGTTTCATTTGATAGTAATTTAATGTTGGGGAATTAAAATTAGGAAATATGCGGAACATTTGGTAAGTTGCTACCAATCTTACTAGGAGTGAGCAAGCGTGTAATTTATTTCCAGTACTGTAAACCGGGGTACTTTGACCTTGCGGGGTAACTTTGCCAACTCAAAAATTTGGTTATTATATTGTTTAGTGACGAAAGTTTCAAACATTAGCTATAAGGATAAAATGATTTATTTAAAATAATCGGCTCAGATTATCTGTTTATTTACCAGACAACACAAAAACTAATATGTTGAATGGTCAAAGTAACCCCGAAGATGGTTAAAGTAACTCCGGTTTACGGTAGCTATTTAAAAAATAAGTGCTTAATTTATCTGGAAATTCATGCAAAATGGTTCTCTCAAACTAAATCTCATGGGATAATATCTTGTGGAAATTCATGCCACGATGGTTCTCTCAAAATAAATCTCATGGGAGAATATCTTGTGGAAATTCATGCCAAGATGGTTCTCTCAAACTAAATCTCATGGGAGAATATCTTGTGGAAATTCATGCCAATATGGTTCTCGCAAACTAAATCTCATGGGAGAATATCTTGTGGAAATTCATGCCAAGACGGTTCTCGCAAACTAAATCTCATGGGTAGAGATACGTCAATTTCGCAAATACATTTCAGGTCAGGTTGAACGGCAAAAATGTATGCTTCATAATCACGTGTGTGATTAGCTGGCGGCTGTCACGAAACGCATTTGACTACTGCAAGCCAGTAGTAAATAAGGAAATAATTCCTAGAGCTATCGCTTGTAATATTGTAAGCCAATGAATAATCGACTGTATCCAGAGCGTGTACAGGACTGAGCAATCTAGGCTACTGCCAGATGAATCTGCGAAATTGACGTACCTCTACTCATGGGAGAACATATTGCGCAATCAGATTTAGGAGATGAAATAGAACATGACCAGCTTTTTCTATAAGAGGTGTCGGAACGTCGCAGGGCAGGAAGGATTATATTGGTTGGTCTGTGCTGATCATCTGACCAACTGTATATTATAGAGATGGGAGTAAATCATAATTTAACTGTACGATGAGGAATTTGGAGAGTCGGTTAACCACAGAATATTAACGACTACAGAAGTGAAGTATAGCCGGTAGGACGGCAAACTCAGTCACACATGCCAGCAAAATGGCTTCACTGGCCAGCAACATGGCGGAAACGACTACCAGTAATCAGCGTAAGACGGGTACTTGGCTACACTCTAAAAATACTTAGTAAACTTGCCACACGTACGTATAAGAGCGCTAAGAAAGTAGGTATGGTAAATTTGTTTCCCAAACATTCATGGCAATGTTCCTAAACTTTTTTATAAATCAGTCAAATGTGTACTGAAGTTACCAGACTTGTATTGTAAAAGTTGTAAAAGTTTGCATATTTACAGGGCGGAAGTACGGTAACTGTCCCATACTGTGTTTAGGTTAATTACTTCCTAAACATTTTAGGAAGTTTTCTTGCAGTGTAGCCCGCAGCCAGGCCAATAGAACATCTACGGTAACACGTAGAAGCCAAACATACGCGGGGCTGGTATTAATAGCCTATAGAGAAATTAATTCCATTTTCTTTATACAGCCCACTGAAGGTTGTAAAGTAACTTTCGTATTTTAGCACGAGTTTTACCAATGAGAAATCTCACGCAAATTTAAAAATTTCACTTTGTAAATGCAGCTTAAGGGCCTCGCCTACCCTCGCGCTTAAAATGCGCTGCAGCGTGTTCGTAAATACGTTTTTTTAGAAACCCTTCTACACATGCCCAAAGTGTCTATGTACGAAAAGAAAATACACTCCGAATTGATGACTGAAGAGTTGATTCAAAGCATCACCTCGATTAGAAATATCATTTCGGGGCTCCTCAAAATGGCTAAAAACAGCTTTTTCAACCGGTTGAAAAACTACTTACGGGGTTCGTGTGAAACTACTCTAGGAGCATGCAATGTGCTTTGCTTAAAACTTTTCACGATAAAAAGATGGGGTAGCCACAGAAAGTGTCAGTCGGGCGAGTGATCTACTATACCATTGCACGCCGTTTCAGTGTCTTGCAGCAGAGGCGATATCGCACCAGATGAGCCGGGCAACATCGCCCTTGGCGTCGTGCCTCACTCACATGAACTCACGGCCAATAAGCAGACGCCGAGAAAGTCAGTCTCCCTCCTACTTGTTTATTTATTGGTTTGCCTTGCCTATTTTTGTTTCACGACCGAAAATTCCAAAAGAGTCGCAATGGAAACAGAATTGATTACATTTGTCAACTTATAAAAAAAACATAACTTTGAGTTACTAGTTCTCTTTTACAGAAAAAGGGTATATTTACAAGTTGCTAGTTCACTTCCTAAACGTCTACTGAAAATTTTTATTATAGTACTTTAGGAATTTTCTGTCGTGAAACAAAAATAGGCAAGGCAAACCAATAAGTCTATAAGTAGGAGGGAGAATAAATCCGTGTGTTTGTGTGAGTGAAGCATGGCGCCAAGGGCGATGTTTAGAGGCTCATCTGGTGCGGTATCGCCTCTACCACAAGACACTGAAACGGCGTGCAGTGGTATCGTACATCCCTCGCCTGACTGACACTTTCAGTGATACATTATCTTTATATTGGTGGAGAGTTTTAAGTAGATTTCATTGAATGTTTATAAAGTGATTCCACACGAATCCCGTGAGTATTTTAAGATATAACATATTGAAAACAGTTTTTAGCCATTTTGAGGGTCTTCGAAGTGATTTTTTTTTTTTTTTTTTTTTTAATTGACGATGTTTTGAAACTCCCTTTCCGTCATTGTTATTTTCGTACATTGGCTCAACAGGCACACGCGGAATAGTTTTGCAGAAACATATTTACAAACACACTGTAACGCATTTTAAGCGCGTGGTAGGCGGAGCCCTTAAGGATGAGCGTTAGACAATTTTATTGTGTTTTCAGGTTTTGAGACTTAATATTTATTCAAACTTTATTATCAAAAATTTCTCTTCGACAAAGCATAGGATATATTCTTGGTAAACTACTTGATATAAATAATAATGGAATCTTTCATTAAATTAATCATACAGAATCATTGCAAGAAAATTCTTGAAAGTTGACTTATAATTCTCTGGCAATGATTCTGCGTGAGAAATTAGTTTAAGATTGTATTATTATTTATATCAAGCAGTTTACAAAAAATATATCGTATGCTTTGTTGAAGCGAAAATTTTGATAATACAATTTTACTAAATACTACGGCTCGAAAAACTGAAAATACAACTAAGTTCTTTAACACCCCCCCTGAAGAGCTAGTAGACGCTGGTTTTTTTACGTACGAGGCACGGAAACGAGGAAGGCAATAAGTCAAATATAACACGCCCGTCCTCATCGCCTCTAGGCGCGAAGGACTTAACTTGCGCGCAGTGTTTTCATAGGAAGTGTTTTTCAATGGGACTCGAAGCGACGACCTTGTTATTATATTTGTGGAAATTTCTCAGCAACAACAACGTGAAAAAGCTATTTTTAGCACTTTTGAGGAGCTTGGAAATCATGTGTTTAATAAGCGGACGGCTTTTTTTTTTTTAAATCATAGGGACACAGTTTGAAGTGCGTCTTCTTTTCGTAGATAAACGCATTGGAAACATTTTTAATAGTAACACAAGGAAAAAAACTTTCCGTACCACACTGCAGCATGGCTCACGCGTCCGGCCCACTAACTCTTCAGGCTAGGGTTCGCCACGGACAGCATGAAGGGGCTGGAGTGGCGCGAACCAAGAGGGCGGACGAACGGCCGGCAGCAGTAAAAACCCAGGCCGTAAACGACCCTATGAATGTTTGAACGACGTATTTGACGGTCCTCCCAGCAACACTTCGCGGCAACGGGTCAAAGGTCAAACACGCTCCACCGATTGAGGCCAAGTTCTTCCAGCTCGCAGTTTTGTTTACTTCAAGGCCACGGCTCCTATTTACGCTGTTTTTTTTTTGCGAGTTTATATTTTTCATATCCTGGAAGAAAGCAGATATCGCAAAACCGTTATATATAAATGTTGGAAATGGTTTCGACGTGATCAAATTTTCTTAAAGTCACGTAAGATATCTGATCCCTTTCAGTTTTAAACAAATACATTTTACTAAAATTGCATGAACAGGGCCCCATTACCTTAAGGTAGGCAGAGTTAAGCTGCGATTACTTTTTTTTTGTTAGGTTGTTAGGTACACATATTAGAAATGTATCACTATAGTGCTATAGGAAAATCAATCCCTTGCTATGCTAAAATTGCATTAATCCATTACATGAATATTGAGGACACAGTAAGTCATATATATATTTTATTATTATTATTATTATTATTCTTTTCTAGACTTTTCAGAGTCATCAAGTAATGTAAAATTTGCAATTTTGCTAAAACGCTATATATATGACCAAATATATATTTTTTAGTTATTTCGATAAAAATATTTGTATCATTTGTACATGCAAAATTAAACACGCGGGTGAGACTCTATTTGAAGGTGCTTGATTTATGTCTGGCTACTTGCTGCTTAAAAAACTGATTTTCTGCAAGGTCTTATTTTTACATTAATACTGCGTTTAGGTACAAAGTGTTCTGCTTATTCTCTACTTACTAGTTCAATTCGTATCATCGCTCTGAGCGTGTGTTTATACAAGTCAGCGCAGTACGTATTCATAATTATTGCCACTTGTTTGTGTGTTTTTCCAGTCTGGCTGACCATGCGTCTAAATACAGCAGCAGAGTTGATTGTTTTTTATGCTGCCATGGGTAAGTCAGGTTGCTTACGATCTTCTCTGCGTATCAAAGTCGCCATGGAGACGGCATATTCGGGTAGAAACCACAGAATCATAAAATACACTGAGGTTCGTCCCTCATCCACGCTTCAATGGAACATGTGTCCGTTAAACAAAATTGGGAGCAAGGGGCAACGGGACCGTAAAATTCCCGAGCTCTGAGACAGTATTCTACCATTTTTATCTCACCGCAGGCTTGCTCGCGACGCCAGAAGTCGTGGAAGAGACGGGCGCCTGGGTCGTGTTAACTTTTTCGCTCCTCGGAAATATTCGGTGGGATTCGTTCATACTAGGCTGTTGAGCCACACATTTTTCCTTTATCCCCGACTAAAGCCGTTTCTCAATTCACTCAGTGTAGGCTCTCCTGGCACACACACTCTCTCTCGGCCACGTCATATTGACTTCAGAGTGAGTGTTCTCTGGTCGTCTCAATTTATTGGCGAAAGTGCGAGAGTACAGCGAGAGAACGAAACTGCTCACTCGCTGCACTCTCTCGTTCTCTCTCGCGCACGCCATCTTGATTATAACTATGGTTTGAAGTTATTGAAAAAATTCGTGTCATATATTGCACGTCTCTCAATATATGTACATAAATATTTTCCTTACGGCCAGTTAATTAAGACGAGAAATTATGAAAAAATTTTCTGCCAACACAAAATTCAAAATCGCCTATATACGGTTATTTGTCGCTTGAAACACGACATTGGTAAGTTAAAAATTATTATTTAAATTTCTTACAAATATATTTGATGTGTTACTAACTTATATTAATAAAATTTACGCACTTATCCTTGTATCTTTTGTTTACAAACACGAGAGTAGGCTTATATCGTCCCAATTAGAGAGAGCGAGAGTGCCAGAGCTCTCTCTCGTGGTATTGCGAGAAAGTGCTCTCTCCAGAGAGTACTCTTTACAATGAGACACGCCCAAAGGTTAATTCTACTACAGGTTCGAAAGAACAATGCTAAAAGTTTGACACAGGGAACATTTCTGCCGCTTGTACGCTGGTATAGGTTAGTTAGAGGTGTTAACTGATCAGTCACAGAGCTTTCGTAAATTTTAAATTACACGAAGTTGATAATTTTAAAGCGATACTTTGTTTGTTTTTAACTTCAAAATTAAATTTAATGACTGCTGTCTTTTCAAAGTCATGTTGAATTTAATTTTTCTACGGTCTCGTATTCTATTAGACCCGTTAGCGAAAGAAGAACTAACAGTAGAATTTTTCCCTATGCCTAACCCTTCCATAAGAGAAAACATTTTCTTTGTAACCTGTAGTAGAATTAACCTTATTCTCACCCCTGTGACAGTTTAGATTAGTTTCAAGTTAGTTTAGGTTCGATTAAGCGCACAGTACTGTTTGACGTTTGAAACTAAGGATGGTTTTGTCGGGTTAGGAAACTACAATAAATTTATGTGTGGCGCTTCCTTGACGCTCAATCGCCGAGGATAAACGAATGTTCCCGAGTATTTCCGTGGAGCGATAAAGTTAACGTGACCCAGACGCTCGTGTGGTACAGCACCTATGACCTGCGTCGCTGCACAGACGCCGGGCGTCTGGCTTGTGTCGCTCGCCAAACCGCCGCCCCCTCCCCATCTTCGCCCACCAACTGCTACTGCTGATGCTGCAGTGTTCCGTTATTATTATTACCCCCTCCCCCCTACACCAGGCACACCACCACGCCTTCTCTCCTTCGGAAAACACCACGCACGCTGTTGGTTTATTTTGATATCGTGAAAGGCTTGGCTCCCGGTTAGGGGACGATGAGGTTGGTGGTCCGGACAGTGTTGCCAAATTGTAGAGAAAGACTATCCGGGAAACGACACAAGAGAGGGGAAACTCTTGTGTTATTCATGCAGTTCTGATATACACTACAGCGTATCAAGTAATGATCTTTGAAAGATTCATGCTATGGGTATAAACGTGCGAAATTCGGGTTATCATTTGGTAGTAGACTAAACTTCACTTTCGTATACATAACAGAGCATAAACTGCGATTCAATTGGCCACGGACTTTTGTATGTTGTCATTTACATGTGTTACGTCGTTACAGATATTGGCCTCTCTACCGTGCAAGCATTCTCCGTGGCAAGTCACGACAATATCGGACAGCGGGAGATGTCGAACGAGTCTATAGTCACTTGTAGTCTATTCAGCTGTTAGAAAATAACGCGAATTTTACATATCTCTAGCTATGTGTTTGTGAAGGGTTTTTGTGGACATCCGCCATTTCAAACAAACGTTGCTTGCAGTCACGCCTGCTGGAGTTCCTCAGTCTGCGCTGTACATGGGTTGACGGAAGTCTCTACTGTTCGTCTGTTTTTTCATTGTTGTGTTCTCTGTTTTCACTTGCATTAGTGCCTTTTGTCGTTTTGTCTACGTTGTCCTCGTACGGCTTTGTCGACAATTATTTTGCGCCGCCTTTGATACATCGTCTATGTTCCGTTCCGGAATTAGTGTTGTTTTAAGAACTCGTTATAAAGTGCCTTACAACCCTTCCAGCTCTTCTAATAACGGGAAAATTCTACAGCAAAATTTCGGTACGTCTGGGGGCCGCGGTGGCCCGAATGGTCAACTATTCGCCTCTCACCGAGGCGATCCGGGTTCGATTCCCAGCGGGATCGGTCCCCGGATTTTCGCACGTGGGAATCGTGCCGGACGATGCCGTTTGTCGGAGGGTTTTCTTGGGGATCTCCCGTTTCCCCCGCCCATTCATTCCGCTCCATACTCACCTCATGTCACCCCATACAAGCACTAAAGACCTCTATGTCAAACGGTGACCAATCTTACGCATTCGGTACGTCTGGCAACGTCGCTGGCTGGGTTCCTGTGAATGGCAAGGGAGAGGAAGGGGAGCCACGACGTATATGTATCCATGTTGCGGGCGTAAACACGCAGTGACGCGCGTCCTGTACTCCGACGCCTGCCGTAAATATTTGCCCCCCGCCAATGTAGCAGTGTGGGATCATAACCTGGCAGACACGCGTGGCGAACTGGCCTCTACCTACCTCCCTCATCTCACCTCTTCTCATAATCATATCTTAAATCACGCGGGAACCGAGATTTTTATTTGTTTTTGCGAGGAATCTGTGCTCCGTCAAGGATGGATGTTGGGGGATGGAACTGGGTCACCGCAAAACGGACGTGTAACTACGCGTGCATTAGTTCTTATTAATTAATTTTTTAATGTACCTAAATTTTTACTTATCTCCGAGTACCTGTAGTATATGAAAAAAAAAAATTACGTGAAATAACTAAGGTGTCATTCTTCAGCTAATACATTTACATTCGCTCTAAATTATTTCCACGCGTATCGTTTGAATAGTTTTTATTTTGGTTATTTGCGGAAATAGTCAAATCACTAGTTTGCCAAGCACTTGTACGGGAGCTGTGGACCCGAAAAATATTTCATTTGTGGGAAGTAATAATTAATGTAATGAGTAAGAGTTAGACAGTGTTTGGTGCAATTATGGAATTACTAATTTTTCGGTGCAAAGAGCTCTTTAACAGCTATGAATGAAACTGAAACACGGCAACGTCTCTTGTATAGGCGGTTTACTTTGACGTGAGCCCTACCCACGGCCGTAGAAGAACAGGTCTGGACACTCGCCTATCTACCAATGTATTTTGCTTGACCCCCTTGTTGTTTGGCTGTAGTTCGTCAAGTTACCGAGAATGTTTTACTTTTTGGCGCTGTAATCCGGGCGGTCGGACTCAAACTCCGCCCACTTTTTCCCATTGTTAACATTATAAAGTAAATAATGATTTCTGGAGCCACGATTTAAAATTGTGAGCGAAGGAAATATTTCATAAATTGATAAAAAAATACGCTTTGATAAATTGTTTATTTTAGTGGGAGGGAAGTAGGCGGAATTTGAGCTCAACCGCTCGGATTACAGCGCCAAAAATGTATAGCATTATCGGCAACTTGGTGAACTGGAGCCAAACAACAAGGGGGTCAAGTTTCCTGTCGAGTGTCCAGACCTGTTCTTCTACGACCGTGGCCCTACCAAACACTCAAAATTGTCAACAAACTGTGTTTATTGTAGATATAGATGTAAAATTTTGAGAGTTGTTAAGTGTTTGCACTAGTTTTTAGCTACGCGGAAGTTAACGTATTTGAAGTAGTAAAGATGGAGGCAGAATGACTCAGAAAATTGTAAGTAGTGCTCAGTTTATCCTGAACAGCCTATAGTTAAAGACAGGGATAATTCGCGGGTTCACTGACCTACAGGCTAGCCTCCAAGAGCATATGTGCATCCAAGCGGACAACAGCTGTTCGGTGGCTGCTCGCTGACACTGTTAAATGGGCCTGCATTAAATTGCGTTGTTATTATTGGCTTGTAGAGGCACGAGTATTTCGCGTATTAATCTGGCAACAGCCTAGACTTCTCAGACCTATACACACACTGTCCAAAGTTAAATATCTATTGGCTTCTAACAGTAACACGTGTTACTACCACGACTTGTTTCCTTATTTATCACTGGCTTGCAGTCGTCAAAGATGTGTTGAAACATGTGTCGTCTAATCACAGACGGAGGAGTGAAGTATACATTATTGACGTTCAACCTGACATAGAATCAATACGCGAAATAATCGTGCCTCTACGTCATCGACTTCCAGGTTGTGTCAAATAAGTCAACGGTCAATTATGAAAGAAGCAGGAACTTAAGTTGCTGGAATTCTAGTTTGAGCTTGAAAGAAAAAGCGAATTTTGCAGGTCTCTACATATGGTTGACATGAAACCAGGCCTTTGGAGTATATCTTGAGGCAGAATTAATTTAGAACCTGTCAGCCGAGTAGTAGGACCGCTGGAAACAATCTTGGTGTTATTCGAAGTTAAATCTCCTGGGTCAACCCCCCCCCTCCCTCCTAACAGTCCAGCAACTCTCGCCAGTTGTAATAACTTAGAGAACACAGCAGCACACACGTTCCAGCGCTCTGACTGTATACTACTCCTCTGTGAGCCGGAGGAATTGGATACAAGCAGCATGGCCAAGTGCGTACGAGCGAGAGAGATGGATGGATGGATGCGAAAATGAAAGATACGGAGAAAGATATGTTTGCGCAGCTTAGAGGGCGGCTGAAGTAGTGTTTGCCTGCTTTGTAAACACCGAACCCTTTCCTCCCTGATCTGTTTGGTTAAATGCAAATGTTTCTCTTTTACGAGTAAAATAGATACTGGCCCCTGTTTTGTGACATTTTACATTATCAGCATTAGATTACGATGGGTCTTACCAGCCACCTTTTGCCAAGTGTAATGAAAAAGAAAATCACATAATTTGTTTTCTCCATTCTATTAAACACTGCAGTAATAATAACCACACATTTCTAGTTAATAAGTCTTCATTAACGTAGGCGTACCACTACTCACAGAATCACATGACTAATTTTTATCATGCTGGACTTGTAACAGAGGAGAAAAAAAAACATTCATCCCTTACTTATACTTTGCTACAAATAAAATATTAGTTCACATACTTCAAAAACTAACACTACGATTTGTTACAACAAATTGCAACTACACAACGATATCTAAAGCAGTAACAATTTGCAGAACTTATAATGAACATCTACTGTGCTCCAATTGTAACACCGGGAATAGAGAATTTGCGAGTAGAGTTTAAAATAATTTTATCCGTATGTAGGTGACCACTACTCTGCCAAAAAAAAAAATGTTTTAGAAACAATTATTTACACCGTGAGTCATTAATTTCGACATGCTTCTTGGAAACTTATACTGAAAGGAGAGTATTGTGGTAGGCAACATACTTGTCCAGTGTGGTTGACAGTCCCTAGAACAGTTTGTTGTGTACAAGTAGTGAAGAGCATGTATTTGTACAGATCATATTGTTTTTGTAAGAACAACCCAGACGGTGCCGATATCCAAACCGGACTGTTGTCACAATTTAGTCAGTGGATCTGGTGCGTGAGACGTACTGTAACGTGGTAAAGAAAGTATTTTTCCTGTTTAACTATTAATAATGTTTCCAATGCGTTTATCTACGAAAATAAGACACTCTTCAAACTTTCTCCCAATGGTTTAAAAAAAATGCCGTCCGGTTATTATAATACGATTACCAAACTCCTCAAAAGTGCTAAAAATTACTTCTTCACGTTGCTGTAATTGAGAAAATATCAACCGTAATCGTGCACAAAAATCACAGAAGCCTATTTGGACTTACCACACACATTCCACAAGTAAAATAACAGGGTCATCCCGTGCAGTCGCGTTTAAAAAACCACTTCACGCTAGTTTAGTCCTTCGCGCCTAGAGGCGATGAGGTGTTTGACCGACGTGTTATATTCGACTTATCGCCTTTCCAGTTTTCGTGCCTCAAACGCAATAAAGCTAAGGTCCACAGTATGGTACCTTTGCTGTCAGTGTAATAGCAGTAAAATGTGAGTATGAACCCCCACAATAGGATCGTTTTGCTGGGGCACGACTGTACTCGCAGGGCTTTGTGAAGCGAGACTCCTGTAATTATTCCAGCAAGGAGCTCCAGTATGTATCAGCTTCTCCCCCTTGTAACCCCCCTCCCCTCACAAGACCTCCTGGTCCATCACCCTGTAGTACAGACAATCTCCTTTCTCCTAGAGAGATGGGCACCGCCCTTTGCGCACCAGGAGGTCCTCGGCTCATAATGGGTCACAACTGGTAGGCGGACATCTCTACCCCCACCCCCACCTTCCCTGGTCCACAAACCTGCTTCCACGAGGGTTGTTATGAAGATGTTTCACTGCTACCACCCCACCCCCCGCCACGACGACCTAACGAATGCGCGGCGGGCACACCTGTCTCCAGAGAACATAAATTCCCGTCGTGGAAACCTCTGTTTCTCGGGGAAACAGACTCCTCCTCATCGGCTTCCCGACCTCCTGCAAGGTGACTTCCCGAACAGTGTTGCCAGACAGGATCAGCGAGGTAAGCGAAACTAAAGCTTGCACAGTACAGATCGCACATGAACACAAAAAATTAAACTTTTTTTTTCAAAGCAGTATTGGTTATAAATTTGTTATTTTTGCGCCAATACAAAAATGTTTTATGACAGCAGTTTTCTAGCGTGTTTGGCAACTCTGTAATGGCTCAGGTTCACGACAGCTGGCCCACGGTTAGCTGGCGACCCTCTTCCAACTTTCTGTCTTCGAGTCAGCGATGCTGCTGGTTCTATGTGGGTAGCCCAGGCACCACATCACGCATTAGGCACCCGCCTGGTGGCCGTGTGTTTGTGTGAGTGAGGCACGACGCCAAGGGTGATATTGGCCGGCTCATCTGGTGTGGCATCGCCTCTATTGGATGACACAGACGGCGTGCTCTGGTATCTTAGGACACTCGCCAATCACTTTCAGCGGTGGCCACATCTTTTTATTGGTGGACAGCTTTAAGAAAATTCCAACAGGCCTACATATTTCTATCGTAGTTTCACGCAAATCACGTCAGTAGTTGTTTAGATAATATATATTGAAATGGCCGTTTTTAGATTTTGAGTAGCTCCGAAACGATCTTTTTAATTAACGTGATGTTTAGAAACTACCATTCCGGCATAGTTTAAAGCGTTTGTTCTTTTCGTAAATGCACACATTAGAATCACGTTTATAAGTTTTTTAGAGAAAAGAGTTATGCTAGCACGCTACAACACTGTTTACAAGGCAGGCGATCGCCTTAAAAGTGACATTTAAAAAATTCATCTCCCGTTGAAAAATTTCACAGCTCTCTTCCGGCATTCAGTTAAAAAAATTCGCATAAATAACGTATCTCCAACAGAAATTTTCTTCAAATATGTTTCATCAAACAAGCTTATTTTACATAAATAATAGGTGTGTATAGAAGCAAAGAAAAATGTATTTGCTGGGAAACATTTTTACGTAACTAACTATGCGTATTTTGTGGCACTAAGAAAATCGTCATTGTTCTCGTATTTAGCTACCTGCGAATGATTGCTAATGTTAAGCTCCCATTTCCATTTTAACACAACATTTAGCAAACAAAGACAAATTCGTATTTATATTTCGTAAGGCCTATATTACCTGACAGAACACCTTATCACTCACCTGTTAAGATGACCGTCTAAATGAACGAATTTTGCGTGTTTGAGGTCGAGTAGTGCGAAGCGGTAAGGACGCTCATCAAGCCTCACCCTGGCTTCTAGGAGCAAGTCATAGAACTGACGTGCAATCTTCTTTCCGACAACTCGACTCTATGAGACATTCAGTGCTGACCCTATCATTTCATGACGTAATATTACCCTTTAAAATATTCTTAGCCAAGCTTTTCACACGTAAAAGGGACCAAAAACCGTCCAAATTCGCCGTTTTCAGCTGCGTAAAAATAAATTTGATTCACAAAGAAGGTCTGCAATGTTTGTACACTGTGTAACGTTCTTTGAACAACTTACCCACGTTAGGCAATTTTCGAATAATCTTAAAACGGTTGAAACTCTGCACATTTCTCGTCAGTCTGGGCAGGCAACCACCTTAAGTTTAAAATATGTAACAATTTGGTTAATATGTGGATACAGGCTGTTCACTTTAAAGTGAGTGCTACCCAACACTAACAACAATCAAAAAATTGTATTAACTGTGTCTATAGAAGTAAAGTTTTGAGATCTGCGAAATGTTTACACTATTTTTCAGTTACATGGATGTTTTCGTATTTAAAATAGTACAGATGGCGGCATAATGACACGCAGAAAATGGTATGTATTGTTCAATTTATCCTGATTAGCCTCTATCAGTTTAATAGGTTAAACATATTCAGATTCCTCTATACGTCCTTATTAACAAGGTAAAGCGCTCAATCCATCATAACATTCAGTTAAATATCGACGAGTTCGTATGAGTTTTGCGTCTAGTTCCTCGACAGAAAGTTTGGGCAAATACTAAGGTTGAACTTAAGATTCTTTAACAATATAATAATTTCTTCGCTCTGAATCTTGTGCAATGTGAACATAACGAGCGCTATCATAGTTTTGTAAAAAATACGGGCCATAAAGTAGACTGTTGCTTGATGACCGCATCTGCTTCATCGCCTCAACGCGCAAGACATCCTACTGGCGACTCGCCTGAAACAGTAGCCTGCATATTTGAATAGACGCTTATTGATAATTGTATCAGTATGTCGGGAAAGGCCACGTCTCCAGTTATTTCACAAAGTCACTTTATTGCACGTATGCACTCTAGTGACGTCATATGTTCTACGTGAAAGATTCATTTCCACATCGCACGTGTACTGTTCAAGTATCGAGAAGCCAAACTACAGTTCATAGGACAAGTCCACGTGTTCAACGAAAACTCTACTATAGGCGGTTCGGGATAAAGTGAGCACACAAAAGAGCCCTTACAAAGTTCTATTTTCAGCCAATTCCTATCATTCCGCGCGTAACGGCTAAAGATGGGACATGTCTAACCCTCTGGACACGTCACTTGATGTTTGCGCGTGTAAGCGGTATGAATCGGTACAGTTTAATAAAAAAAAGTTTATTAATGATACAAATAATACAATTTTGTCGACTTCGGTTGATTTTGTTTCTGTATTGTTGAATTTAAACGGGAAAACACATGAAACTATATTGCGTAATTTCGCTGCCAACCGTACAAGCAGTAAGACAACTATAGTTAATGCGGAGTTATATGCAGGAACAGCTTGTGATATTTTTCAGAGGTAAAATTTTTAATGCTCACTTTATCCTGAATAAACCGTATACAGCTATAAGGTTTCACAAAACGCCTTGCCAAAACAAAGTAAATTTGCATAGCATTTTTATACATCAATGCATTGGAAAAGGCATCAGCTATATGACAACTATGATCTCACGCACGGCTGGAAAGTAATTTTGAAAGTTTAACTATTAAGCAATTTCGCGGGTGTGTTTGGGTAAGGTTAATTCTACTACAGGTTAGAAAGAAAATACGTTTTCTTATGGGAGAGCTTGGCACTGGGAAAATGTCTGCCACTAGTTTCGCTTCAATCGCTAAGAGACCAGATAAATACGAAACCATAGTAAAATTAAATTTAAATAAACTTGGAAATTGTATTAGTAATTTAATTTCATTTTAAGGTGAAAAGAACCGATTTCGCGTTTTAAATTATCAACTTAACGTAACTTAAAATTCAGGAAAGCTCTGTGATTGGTCAATTTGGTGCACTAGCGATACCAGCGCTCAAGCGGCAGAAATTTTCCATGTGCCAAACTTACAACATTGATCTTTCTAACCTGTAGTAGAATTAATCTTAGTTTGGGTATTAAGATTACTACTAAAGAGGATTCTAGAAAACTATATTGCGCTCATGAAAAATATAATTTCCCAACAGATTGATTCAACAATAACGCTAAAGCATTCAGTTAAAACGTTTGAAGCGGTACTTTGAGTCTTTGATACTAATAAAAAACTCACATTGCGAAATGTCAGCTCGCGGAGACATTCCAGCGCAGATTATCACAAACATGATGGATATTTTATTTAGCAATCAACAGACAGCGCCACCTATGACCCAAAACTGTGGTTGGGGGAGGCTAAATGTTCACTCTGCCATCACTTATGCGTCGAGTGTGTGTCATTAATTTTCATGGACATGTTTCCTCAAAACAAAGCACGACATTTATCTGATCATAATCTTGTCAAGAGCTGTGTCACGCAGCCCATAAATTACGTTCTAATTTAAAGCCACGTTGTCTTCGATCTCAGTGTCCTAAAACAGCTTCTCTCGAGTCAGCTGGTGTCTGGAAATATTGTATTTACTCTCCCGCTTCATCATAAAACAGTTTCCATCCAAACACAAACAATTTCGACCAAACACAAACAATTTCGACAACATGTCCCTTCTCCATACACACAGACTGGATAGCAAAAAAGCGAAAGAGCATGCGAGACTTGTAAACCAGTGAAAACTAAGGCAGCGACATGGCGTAGATAGGCAAAGAAGCTCTATTTCAGTGAGGTAATTAAGGGTACTGACTATCTGGGAGTCTTGTCACAATATAGGATAGGTATTTGCATGTTAAATTATATTCGACTTGGCTCAGATTTAGGATTTCTAATACACTAGAAGTCGGCTCTTTACATACCCTACTGTCTACAAATGAAATTAAAATATTACTGGTTCCGCTCCCGTAAAAAAAAAAAAAAAAAAGACAAAACCCTACGCCAGTTAAGCACGCTACGAATAGAGGCGATACGTGACTAGTGAAGCGTAGCAGTCTGACCCTTATCACTCCCGTGTCTCCGCGTTTTAAACGAGGATAATTACATCCAGCACATAGGCCTCTTAAGTCGTTCCGAAGTTCGCATGTGGGAAACGTGACGGAGGTTGTCATTGGCCGATTATTTTTAGGTTTTGTATATTCCGATACTATTCACATTTACATTCAGTCGTTTACAACCCTCCTTCTTGCAGAATGATGCATTTGGGACCTAACTGATTCCTACATCAATAAAATAACTGCACGAACATCCCTTATCAAACACAAACCTATACACACTCATTTCGTGGACATACTGTACGCTATCACGAATAGTTTTCTTATATCCTTGTACGAACTTGAACTAGTATGAGACTTCTTTTCTTGAGGTACGAATGTATCGAACATACGCCGTGCTGTAGATATAGGATGTTTTGAAATGCTTTAAACATAATATGTTTACACTGTACCAATGCAGTATACATACACATTGTCGGGGACGGGAGGAACACGTCCTTCGTAAGAGAAGAAAGCCTACTTTGTATTTTGCGGGACAGTCCCTTTCAAAAATATTACTTTGGGGGAGGATGAAACGTTCCCTAATCCTCTCTAGCCCTTCATATTTCCCAGAAATATATATATATATTTTTTTTTTGTTTCCGCTAGGACGTCGCGTGGTGTGCTAGCGCGCACAGTTCACTTTTTTGTCCCCTCCTGGTATAGGCAGGGCTTGGCGCCCCCCTGTTGTAATAACAGCCACCCCCACACAACCCCCTCGGAACTGCACTCCAGGGTGCCGTGCGCACCCCCCTGGACATCCGCCCGCCCCTGGATTATAGTCCATTACTCACCCCGGCAGATTTCCATCCCCCTCCTGCGGGCAGCGTGTTTCTCCGAGCTAGACTCGCACGATGTGCGTCGCTGTTCGCCCGGCCATGCCGCGTCTGACCTTGGCTTTGCACTGCGTGTAGGCAGAGACTTCATAGAACAATACCCTACTACTATTAGCAGCTGTGCTGGCTGCTGCACGTGCACTGGTAAAATTACAGAATTATTTTGTGAAAATAATTTTGTACCAACTTTGTGCACGTCTGCAGCTATGCTTCATGGCCAGTGATTGGAGGTTTTAAAATTTCAGCGTATTTTTTGGTCCTTCCGCAAATCACAGACGCGTGGTGTCACAATAGCCTTGTTCTCATCGGTGCAGTCAAATGCGCCACGCATGCTGCCAACAACCTTGAAACAGAGCTGCAGGTTTGCTTCTAAGATATTGAAATGAGTTGGTATATAATTCTTTTCACCAAATACCTGTGCCTCCATGCATTTGTAGGGACCTGAAAAATTCGCTATTTCTTTTGGACACAGCTAGGATTCAAACAACTATACGTTCGTGTAGCTTTCTCAAATGACTCTTGCTATTTGACTCCTCCTGGAGAGTGTTGAGTCAATAATAAAGAAGCGAGTAAATGCAGGTCAAATAGTTTTGTTTCACCAAGCACTGTTCAACTTTTACACATCAGATAACATGACATTTCCTCAAATAAAAAAAAATAGGTTCCATAGTTTTAGCGTAATCAGCTATCGAAGTCATAAAATATCAGTTGCGGTGTAGCCAAAATAATAAAATATAATTAACTTGCAGAAACAAGATAATTCATATTGATACTTAATGATGTGAGCTACGTCAAGACACTTGTAAACACAAAGAGATACATTTTTGTATTTTCAAAAAATTAATGAAAACTAGTAAATTTTTGCTAAACTTTGACTTTTGGCTGCTACTGAAATTTTCGAAACTAACTTTTGTCAAACATGTCATAAAATGAATTGATACACTGACTTTCAGTTCCCGTAATTTTGAATTCATTAGTTAATTACTTTTTTTTTTTTTGCTACACCGCAATGGCAATTTTGTAACTTAGATGAGTGATTATGCAAAAACTATGGTGCCTAATTTTTTTTATTTGGGGAAATTACGTGTTTTCTGATGTGCAAAAGTTGAACAGTGTATGGCACAAATATAAAAAGAATTAAATTTTACGGGTCCAACGCCCTTAATACTGCAATTATTTATTTAGTACTAATTTATTCTGCTATACGTGTCGTCGACAGCAAGGTTATTAGAGACTTACTACTTTACACAAGGACATTAACTAGCATTTGTTTGGAGCTATTTTGGGAAACCATGGAATACAGAAATCAAGATGATGGGATCCGAGATTCTATCCCCGGTCCTTCCGAATGCGAGTATAATATTTTACGTCTAATATTTGTTGATTTTATTAGCCCTTGCTTGAAAAAATAAACTAAGTAGACATTTCCAACAGCGTAAATTTGATATCTTAGCAATTATATTTAAACTCTCAGTCGCTGCACGAATGTCGTCAATGTCTCTAATGCTGAACGATAGACCGTCTTCGGTATTGTTCTCTGCGGTATGCTATTTTAGCACAGGGCATTCAGGTTAAAGTGAGCATGTGAACACACTGTCTGAGGCTTGGCTCCAGTTAATGCTTATTTTTCTGTCCCATAAGTATAGCCATTGCACGGATGGGAAGTTATAATCCACAATCATGGGATGTTCCTCACAAATTGCAGTTTGGCCCACCTCTGAAGTGAAGTCTCGCAGAAGTGTGGCCAGTGTTCAGCGAAGCAGGCCTTCCACCCACCCTTATTTCAGTAATAGCTGGCCCGGAGGGGGGGGAGGGAGGGAGTTGAAAGCCAGCAGAGTGCCTGGAGATCCGGAGGGTGTTGTCGTCGCCGGGGGTGAAGAGGGAAGTGGACTTCTTGAGGGGAGAGTTTCGCTCGCCCTTCGTGACGTAGAGCTACTACGAGACTTGCTACCCACCGCACGATAGGCGGCTAAGTGACACTTAGATATTAGATATGTTCCAAGCTCGCCTCAGTCGCTCTGGTATAGTCCATCCCACGGCCATAGAGGAACAGGTCATGACATTTGGAGTTGAAAATTGACTCTCATATGACTGATTGGCGCCACCGGTAAACTGGTGGTGTTTTAACATTGCGTAAATGGAACTACGAGTAGCAAGATCTTATCGCTGCCGCTAGCAGCACTGGTAGTACGACGTTATGTTACATTGGTAAAACAAGAACAACAGTTAGTGGTACATTCAGTCATGACGGGGTCAACTTAATAGCATTGGTACGTACGCTAGTGTCCAGACTTGTAATTATATGACAGAGGACTTATCCTACGAACGAGCGTAGCTGATAGCAGTGTGACCCAGTACTTAAACGCCCCTTGTTGTGGAGGAGAGGGGGCGGTGGTTGAGGCGAACCGGTTTCGATATCAAGCGGATTCAAAATAGTTGTTGACAGTACAGTACATGCAACGCTTTGTTGCTGTAACAAAATGTTCATTAAACTGGACTATTCCCAGTTGCTGAGAGAAATAAAACTGCCAGAATGCTAATTCTGTAAATTGTTCAAGTTTCACACGCTTGTTTGGCCGTATACAAAAGTTTTAAACGGTTAACTGTACCAACCCGGCGGGGTCAGTCTCCGGATTTACGCGTGTGGGAATCGTGTCGAACGACGACGCTAGTCGGCGGGTTTTCTTGGGGATACCCCCCCCCTTTCTTTTTCCAACCTCGTTATTCCGGCGCTGCTCCGTACTCACATAATGTCACCCCTAAAGACTTAAAGAGTTAAGTGCTAACCAAAATCTACTCACCTTACTTAACGCCCGTGGATTACTGAATCAAAAATCTGGGGAGTGGCGCATAGACTCGACGCGCTCCATCGTGCCATTTGTCGCACAAAACTATTAAAAATAATAGGACTGTTCTCAATGTTAATCTTTTAATGGGTCTTGAACGGCCCTTAGTCCCAGTCATACGCACCTGAAATTGTATCCCTTCGTGAACATTATGCATAATGGCGACACATTTCGCCTTCATGATAAATTCTCTCTAGTCTACAACACAAAGGCTAGTCCGCCTTGGACGGTATATTTTTAAGGTTGTTACCACTTCTACCAACCGAGACTGGAAAAGAGCCTATCGTCCCTGTCTGGCGGCTTCATTCAACTGCTTCCACCCGACCGAGAGAAGATTAATTACACTATAGTTTAAGAAGATAACAGCATTTCTTGTGGGCTAGTTTGCAAGGGACATTTTTCCGCCGCTAATGTCGGTAAGGAGTCTGTTTCACGCTGCCGCTTGTGGAGAGAACGTCGGGTGCAAAATCGAACATTGCCGAAGGACGAAGTTCTCTGAACAGTTCTCTTACCGATACCAGCTAAGTTAGCGGCAGAAATTATCCCTTACCAAACTAATTAGTAGCAATTAAATACCACTGAGTTTCATAATCTGTGTAGAATTAACCTTGCAGCTATGAAACAAAGTACAGTGATGATGGTGATTGGCTGAATATGGGATTGAACTATGGTGGGTCTTGGCCAAGTCTGTAATTTTACTCCTGGTAAAACCTTCGGGATCAGGTAAAGGAGAATGGCGTAAATATAGGAAATACGTACATATATGGAAAATGAGTTGGATGACTGGATTACCAGTAAGTAATATAAACTCTCGAACCTAACGGGCGGGGATCTCCACCCACGTTTTGAGTTTGGCGGTTATTCTCGGTGTTCTGTTTCCTTCACCGACTTCACTCCACCGTCACTGCAGATGCTCCACCGGATCTACAAGTCTGTGCACAGGGTAAATTCGCTCGCCGCTATTCTAGTAAGAGCCTTTCACAATCTGACCTGAATAACTGAAATATTCACAAGGTAGCCAGTTTCAGCTACCCCCAGCTCTCTCCAAGATATTTCCCTAATTACAGTAAAGTGAGACACTTTTAGCTCAAGTTCGTTCTTCCTTTTTAGCAAATTTATGTCTGTCAGCCACTAGTTAGTATGCACTTAAGCAGTGCATATATTTAAACTGTACGTTGAATTAACTAATACAGCTGCAGTGTGCGTACACAACGGCTTCTGTCTAAAAATCGGAAGTGGGGTCGGACAAATTTGGGAAGAGGGGCAGAATACCCAAAACGTTTAATAAAAAAAACCTTTGATGAGTTGTGCGTGAGTCTAGTGTAGTGTTTGTGTCAAAAAATTACTATTTAGCCGTTGGTGATTTGCGGGGGGGGGGGGGGCAAAACGTTGTAGAGGGACAGAACTGGGTACTCAACAAATTTAATAAAACATTTGGCGTGAGTAGTACGTGCGCATTATACTTAAGAAAATTAGGGGTTGGAAGGGGTCACAACGGGGTACAGGAGGGAATGGAAAAGGGTGGAGGCATAACGGGGTACAGGGGCACAACCGGGTACCCAAAAAAATTAGTAAAACAATTCTCGTTTTCAAAATGTTTCTGAAGCTGTAATTAATGATCCCTGACATAATTTTGCACGATTTACCTTAGCATTTTTCTAAACTTTTTTATTTCAGAAATAATATTGCATTAAAATTTAAAACCCACCGAAAGAAGTAGCGGGTACCAGCTAGTATTTTCTATTATATTTCTTGAAAATATATTATTTTCATAAGGGCTTATTTAACTATTAACATCCCGGGCTGCCACGGACGTCAGTGTTTTCGATGCGCGCGCACACGCCACGCCCCTCCCTCCTCAGTTGGCTCAAAGTATTTTTAACTCCGTCGCACTTCCACCCGCCCAGACGTGGGCCAGCCAGCTAGTGACCCGGAGGCTCGCAAGAACAAACGCACCTACCAAGAGTTCTGCGTCACTTGCGCGGTTTTCGCCCGCTGACCCGTCCCTCCCGGAATTCCTGGCATTCCCGCCGCGGGCTCCCATCATGGACGTTATAACACGGGGATCATGTCCTGACGTTTCTCCTCAAAACCTCAAACCCCCTCCTGTACCCCTCCTCTTCAGGCCCTCGTGGCGTTCTCAATCGATAATCCATTACACATAAGAACTTCACGCTCCAACGTATTAAATTAAGATAAGGCGTTGAGGTGATGGATTTTTTCCTACTCTCTCTTGCCCCCCTCCTTTTTCTAGCCAGACACCCTTTCTTATTTGTGGTTCGTGGGGGCTCGCGCGCGACAGAAATTTTGAGCCGGTGTTGAAAAGGCGAAGGAAGAGGAAGAAGGGGAGAAGCGATAGGAAATGGCTGGAGAGGAGTCGGGCGGATACAGCAACGTAAGAGAAAGAAAGGGGAGGGGACAAAAAAAGCAGTTGGCGATTGTACGTGCTGTTAAGTTTATCAACGGAATTATCGCGAAGTGGCGAAGGGCTAGAAGGGGAGAGCGGAACGACCTGATTTACTTCCGTTCAGTTGCCACTACTGCGAGTAATTGTTCCGGCATGGCCTCTTTTGTTTTATTCGCCCTCTCACGTTCACACCTCCTTCCTCCATATTTTTTTTATCGTCCGTGTACTCGACGCAATGTTCCGTATTTCCCCCTTCTTTACCGCTTTTTTTAAATAGAGGCAAGCAGTTGTCCGAAGTGCGGAAAAAAAAAAAAAAAAACTAAATTTAACGACCTCCCATTCGTCGTACGTTTCCTGCTCGCCGTTTCGTCGATGGACGAATCTTGTGAATGTCTTATTAGAACTTAGAGGGTGTGAAAACTTCCGTGAAGAGTTTTCAACTGTGATTATTGAAACAAATCTGATGATTTCAGAAAATTATCTGCTGGACGAATTTTGTAATTGCGACAAGTGTAACAGTTTTTTTTTCCTGCTGGTATCTGGAAACAAATCTGGTGATGCACTATAAAAAAGTTGCTTTGTCACTAGTTGGCGACTGTTTAATTAATTTTTTTTAATGATTATGACTTCCTAGAATTTGAAATCACAAATTCACTAATGAACAGTAAACTCGGCCTGTTGATGTTATTGCCAAGGAACAATGATTTTAACATTTTATGTAATTTTCAGTTGATAAGCAGAAATGCAAAGTCGCCCTTGCTAATTATTGCAGTTTTTAATATTGTTGCATCCTAACAAATATATCCATTTTATACTTAATAAATATTGTGTTCAGGAAAATCTGTGCAGGATGCTCCTTTCAGTCACATCGCCATCCTCAACTCACCGTTTTTCAAGGCAATAAGGAAGGAACTTGTATTCCCCTAAGACTAAATAAAGGCTGCCAACATCTAAAGATAATTACACGTATGACTATCGAAGGATTCCTAAAATGGGACAGTATTGTAAATAAACCCATTTTTGGACATATGCCATTTCTCACACTGGCGCATGTTCAAAAAACTGTTTAGTTCATAATACTAACCCATTGCAGGAATCGTTCAAAGCCAGTTACGTACCGTGGTCGTGTTCCAAGGTATGCATAGAGCCGATGACTTTTGGTGGAAAGAATTCTGCAACATTTTGTATCAATGCCTCACGTTCACATCTGCACCTCTGCTTCGTGGCTATTGGCAGAGTGTATTTGTGCAGAGGCGTGGCTCATGTGACTGAGCCAATGAGAACAAGGTTACTGGGACACCACACGTCTGTGATTTGCGAGTAATCCCCAAGACGTTGAGAGGTAAAAACAACCAATCACTGACCATAAAGCAGAGCTGCAGATGTGCGCCTGAGGCATGGAAACAAAATGTTCCATAGTTATTTTCACCAAAAATCACTGGCTCTAGGTATGCAGTATAAGCTCCGACTATAGGGGCCTATACACATACGCTCTGAGCTCGTGGACTCAATGTGCCTACCTGTCATATCCAATAAACGTGTGTTGTGTAGGCCGAGGTATATCAGTGTACAATAGTATCTTATGTCTCTTGTACGTTACATGCTCTATACTGTACGCACCTCTTCTACCAGTCAAATGGTTCCACAGACAACTCAATGTTGTATATATAGTCACTGCTTAGCACCGCATGTCTTGGAATATGGCCACTATCATAGTCGTCTTAAGTAGAAGGCCGCGACCTTACATCTGGCAACCCTGCCAGGAAGGGTCTATTAAACACTTCTTACAACTCTCCAAAGGCAACAGCTGTACCTGATTCGTTATTGTGCCCTGCATACCAGCGAATCAGGGGAAGCCACTGCCGTTAGCGAGACAGACTAAGCAAATGACCCTTCCTGGCAGGGTTGCCAGATTTAAGGCCGTGGCCTTCTACTAAAGCCGGCTATGCCACTATACACCACTGTTCTCTTCAAAGCTCACATCAATAGCCGGTTTGGACACGTTATGCATATATCTACAAGAAATCTGAAAAAAAAAACGGAGGGGGGGGGGTTCGCAGTAGCGTTGTATCCGATAAAATATTCAGTTTTACACGTAAAGAAAAACAAATGCAGAATTTATTATGTATCATGTTTAACCTATAATAACTACTGCAACAACTTCATTCCATACAAAATTTCATTAAAAATACTATTTGGTGAATTTCTGTTGGCTTTTTGGATGCAACGTAGAGAATTTCTCTTGAGGAAAATGGCAACTCTGCTTCCGTGCCGCCGAGTTTATACTGCCTGCTTTCGGGAATATTTCTGCTACTGCTAATGCTGCAGTTCGTATGCTCCAGAAGTGCAGCGGGACATAGTTTATGCAGCCGGGGACCGCAGGGATTCGCGACGGATAACAATCATGCGGTGGAACAGGGAAAATCAAATGGCGCAGCTGCGACCGTCGATAATGTCCGCTGCTCGCAATAACGTTGCCAGTGTTTTCGCAAGACGCCAGGCAACTTTCTCCATCCGGACGTAACAGAAAATGCCCCAAGAGATTCTCCAGTTTGATTGTGAGGAGTCTGGACAGCTTTGGTTCGATTCCACGACCCGTAAATACCATTTAAGTTTCTTTCACAGGAAAAAAACTATGTTGTTGGTGGCCACAAAATGTCTATATTGACCTCATAGAATTTTTCGTAGTGGTTAGAAAAAAAATTTGTAGTTACTACAAAACTTTACTGGAGCAGCAGAAGTTGAGGAGTTGGCTGAAATAAAGACTTGAGTAATAAGGTATTCCTTCAATCAAACAGTCTATCGTGTTACTTTATATCCATCAAAGACACACACCAAGTTTTGAATCGATATCTCAATTCTTCACCAAGTTATGAATTTTGGTCTTGATCTGTGCTGATATCACTATGCTATAAATATTTGCTATTTCATGTTTAGCTGTGTTTATGTAGTAAATATTATTAGTGTAATGGTAGCTAATGTTTATTTGTATTAAGATTAAATCACATGAGAGAGACTTAAAATTAAACAAAAACAAATCTCTCCACAGCATTACACCTCCCATCTTGTAACGCAATTTTCTCACTGAGGCCTTTATCCCAGCTGATCACTACAAAAAAAAATGCGAAGTCCATTATGACAAAATGTTGCGGTGCCCACAAAGTTTTTTTTTCCCTTTAGTTTGGGTTTGAATTTTTGGAGGCATTAGTCTTGAGATGTTAATATACAGGAACAGCCTTGTCAATGCCCTATGCATACCTGCTAGTCTGTCGTTTTGGCTTGCGGTAAAGAAGACACTTTTAAATGTCTCCAAACAGTTATGATAAACAATAAACTAAGTTTTGTGGCCTCGACTTACACTTAAAAGCGGTGAAATGTTTACAGTAATATAGCGTAACTTAGTACCATTTTGACGTAACATTGTATCAGGCATTTTCTTTTTGTGGCTTTTGTGGCTTTGTGGCCTTCCACCATTATGCAAACTTCATGATTAACAAATAATCCATTAAGAACATAAGAGTATTCATGAAATCTTAGATACTTTATTTGAAATTAAACTAGGCTGATGGTACAAAGTTGCCCTGCCTGTAACAAATAAACCCAAAGTGACTGCAATCATACGTTTATTCGTTGGATGATATTATTTTCTTACTAAAGTAACGGAATAACGCAAATGGACTGAAGGAACAAGCTAAAAAGGGGATTTAAAGTGCTTTTTACTATCAATGTATTACGTAGTTGCTGGAGAGCATATCTGATATGAATATGACACACTTTGAAAATATTAATGATAATACTTATAACTGCCTTAATAAGTACTTTACACAGTTACAAAAACATTAAAGAGTAACAAATATTACACTTTCTCTGCGTTTAATTTTGCTTGCTTACTTCAAGTCACCAGACTTTCTTTTCAACTCTTGTAAAAATAAATTTCGTATGAGGAGGATACCTGAAAGGCAACCCGAATGCAGATTTTATGAATGGAAGCCCGTAGGCATTTAACTCTCTTCGCAACATAATTAGATATGGAAAACTTGACTGTTTGCTGGATTTGAACACACGTTCGGCTTACCAGAAGATTACTAGCTTTAGCTTGTACTTTGGGCTGTTACCCTATTTGACACAGCTAATAAAAATCCCAATATAATACTAATTGATGCCTGCTATTGGTCTGCAGACAGCTACGTTGTGTTAGAAGTGTATCACCGAATCACATATGTTGCAAGATACTACAGTGTTTACAAGAGTATGTTGGCACAAAACATTTTCGCGATATACCATAATCTCTGGTAATAATGTTTTTTTTTTTTCCGCACTGTCAGACATTTGCACATTAAATTCCAATATTTTTTTCAGTGCCATTTTTTGTGCTTTAAGGGAACACCACATTATTTTTTCCCCTTTATTTTACTATCTCAATCATTGTTTGGGATCGAATGTCATATTAAAATCCTTATTCTGTAGAGATCGAAGAACATTTATTTAATGTTTTATATATTATGGATGTATGGAATTTTGGCACTGTTTCATTGAGATGGTGTAACGCTCTGCCGTGTTTTAAATAGTACGGAAATCGTCTCCAGGTAGAGAAACCTTATAATTATCAGGCGCAGGAAGTAAGCACAACGCAGTGGGCGTGTGATGACTCCACACTATCATGTTGACAGAAAGTAACTCGGGTAGAAAGGGTAGGGTATAATTTCAGATTGAGGTGTTCATAAATTACTCAGCGTTAAATGCGTTTGATCACAGTCTGGCTAACCTGTAGTGATCGAGCGAGTCTGATGATTAGACAACTCGCGTTAAGGCTGTGCTTACTATCTCCCTATTGGCTGATTTGAACTGCGCTAGTCTCGCAGCAGCGCCATTCTTTAAAGCGTAGATTCCTAACCTCGCAAAACCTTATAATTAAGAGCATATCATTTCTAATATTTTTAAACTAATGTAAAGTAGCGTAAACTAATCTAAAGTTATTGTCACAGGAGATGGGGGAAAATGGGGGAAAGAATGGATGCGCAGATGCTTGTAAACGAAAATAAACAGCCAATAAGGAGACACAGGCAGCATAGTCCACAGCCGCTTTAGATAACTCTAATAGGTTACTGTTCGCAAACGCCTATTGAAGCTACGGTCGTAGTCGCTGGCTCGATCGGAGGTGACAAAGGAGTTTCTAGAGAGGCAGAAAAGGGGGGGGGGGAAACGCAAAATGATTGCCCTGCCTGGGCAAACAGTTCTGTCCATGCTTCGCCCGCCGTCTAAGGAGACGAACGGCGCGGAATTTGTTTTCGCGCGTAGTGCAAGGATGAACTACGCTGGAAAGCGGAGGGGTTTGGATAGAAAAAAAACGGTGGAAGATTGGATTTTGTTCCAGCTTATCGTTCTTACGGGCCTCAATAAATCCTGGAGATATTTCACCCGACTTTTCTGCTTACAGAGGCACTCCAATGCTTGAAGTCGAGGAGGTTTTACGCTGACGGAGTTTCGAGGACGAATAATTTTCCTTTTCCGGTAGCGTACCGTCTATGCTTGTACGTTTCTGTGGCACGTGTAGAGAGTTGAAGACACGTAGTTGTCCGTGTTCAACGTAGCTACAAGCGCACGTCTTCATACTTTATTGAACTTCACAACTATTGGAATAAACCTGTCTGATATTAAGGGGTATTAATCCCTACAACCTTGGATTTATTTGTTTCTTCTCGATGACTTATGTTCCAGTCGATATATCAAAATTTTTGTCACGACAAGGCATAGATACAAACTTAATCGATTTTCTGTAATTGCTGGAACCAATATATTCATTATTTTTCAACGGGAAACAGCTGAAAAAGAAAAAAATTGCTTTATTTACGGGAGCGACTACAGAGGCCACAAAATTAACAGAAACAATGCCATATGGATTCCAAAAAATGAATGAAATAATAAATTAACTATGCCTTGTCAGCGTGAAAAAAGTAAAACAATGTGTCTATTCCCTGATTTATAAGAAAAACCGTAAAACCAATTTGACAGGGATCAATCCTCCCGTAAGGGTACAGTCTTCAGCAATTTTTATCGTTATAATTTAATTTTTATATTTGTACCAGAGATTTTTTTTCTTATTTTGGAGTGACTAACATTTTCTTCTTTGAATTTTTTTATTATCTCTCATCGTTTTTTGCATACTGACTAGTAATATCAAAATTTGCATGTTACGGTTTTATGTAGTAACGACAATAAATTCAACTGACATACCAAACTGAAAAGAAAAAAAATCACAGGGAATAACAATGCTGCAGGCTATAAGCTCTCCCACATATAAACAAAAATTGAACTATTTTTTGTATTTAAATAAAAATGTTAAAATTTCAAATAAAAATTTCAAAAATTTGACAGTTTTTTTAAAATACAAAAGTATTTTAATTTGTGGTTTAATATAGGAAACCTGTAACCTACAACATCGTTAATAACTATAAATTTTTTCAGTTCGGCATGTCACTGTCGTACTTAAAACCGTAAAATGCAAATATTGACGTTAAGGTCATGCTCAATTGTTTGTATTGGTTTTGCGGTTGTTGTACCAAGACAAAATTCTTTCGGTTTCGACAAGTGAGTCAACTAACAAAAAATTTTAATTACACAATTAGTTAGATCCAAAATGTTTACTGTTCTGAAAACAATTATCCAACATGGTGATAACTAATTTAAACAATACTGCCAAACAGATTTTCGATATCTGCTCTCGTTTAAGGCGACCGCCTGACTGGTGCTCGAACTGCGTGCAGCGTGCTTGGTGTTACATTTATTCTCAGAGACCAGTAAACGTGCGTCCACAATGCTTACCTACGAAAAGAACACACTTCAGAACAACTTGCGAATGTGACTTTCAAGACACCGCGCACATTAGAAGAGTTATTGTAAAGCCCTTGAACTTGGCTAAAATCGGTTTTTTCACGCGGTTGTTTCTCAAGATACACGTAACGAATTTGTTCAAAATTGAGGTCTATAAGTTCATTGGACTTTACTACAGTGACGCGTTCAATAAAATAATAGGGTCAACACTGAAAGTCCCACAATAAAACGTTACAACGGGAATACTGCGCGCGCGTTTACGACTTGGCAGTAGAGGCGATATCACAATACATGCGCCGGCCGACGTCGCTCGTAGCGCTTCATCGATTTTCTCCTCACTCACACACAAACATGCCCTTCACCAGGCGGCCGCCATAAGCTTTAAAGGTAATTATCGCGAAAAAAAAAAAACGTATAAACAGAGAAGAATGGCCTTAATGAATCATTTCGGTTTCGCCTGGAGCTATTTCGGGAAGCCAAAGGAAACAAATGATGATGGCTGGTGTGGGGTATCGAACCCGGGTCCTCCCGAATAAAAGCCTAACTTTTTAACAGTTCCGCCACCTCTCGCAATAGATACAAAGTATAACCAGAGTTCATTATTTCCAAGGTTTTCTCACTTACAAATATATTGTGTGCAAGAACAGAAACGGCAAATCGGTTCATTTCACCTACATAATTACTACAACTTTTACTAATCTGTTTGTTTTTTTAGAAACTTCACTTTAATCCTGTAACCAAAATGTTATGTGTATGTTGCACATGGTTTTGGACTACATGTAAAATTTTCCCACTTTTTCCAAAGTAAGCATGAAACTAATGTCTATCGGCTGGTTCCTAAAAAACCTGTTATGTGTTTTGAAAATTTGCACTTTAAAGTAATGTACGTTCGTACAGTTCATATTAGGCATCCACTTATATATAATATGTATTGTAATAATTGATATTTAGTAATATTCAGTTTAATATTGTTGCTCTCAATTAAGTTAAAATTCTTTTAAAAAGGCTTATTTTAATGTAAGCCTTTAATTAAAAATAAACAGACAACATTTACTCACACAGCCTTACTATTAAAAGTAAATAACATTTTTTTACATTTCCATATAACAATTGGCAGCGTCATATGTAACGGGTTGCTGGTTAAAATACTGCAAAAGTCCTTAAATATTTAAGTTTTGTTATAATTTTTTTGCAGCTCCTGACAGGACAAACATTTAACTTATAAAATTACTGGACTTTTGTTACCTGGGTACATTTTTTTTTTAATGAGCGAATTTCAATTATCTTCTTAATTAGTGAAATTAATTGACTGATGAATTCTGTTGTGTACTCTTTACTTAAGAGAGGGTAGTTTTAACGAATTTACTTATTAATTAACCACTGATAACCCGGAAATATTCACCGACTCCATTTTAAAGTATACACATGCGTATGCAATATTTAATTATTAAAATGAGTTTTCAGATAATTTATATTTGTATCCGTATTGCATACTGTTCAAATTGTAGAAATAACCACTAATGTATTTTCCATCATAATAATACGAGCACTAAATGTGATTTCCTGAAAGTATGTTAGTGTTTTTGCTGCTATATTATTCTTAACTTGTGAAATGAAGAACACAGTTTTACAATGAAACGTTCCTGTGTAATTACAGAACAAGGTAGCTGTAACATAATTTCGTTCTGAAACTTGTTCTCGAAGAAAACTAGCAACAAAAATACCCCAGCTTTTACTACCTAACGACAATTTATGGTCCCAATTTAAGAGAGAATTGGTCTCTATTTGTGTGACTTTTATGATGCAACTACATGATACTGCGGCTCATAATTTAAACTGACATGTACGAGTACACGAGACCTGATGACTCCACATCATGGACGCTGCGTTGTTTCCAAGCGCATGCAACCAGTTTTTATAGCAGCGAAACTACCTCCGAAACGTCAACCAGTTGATTGCTCACGAATTATAATTCTGTAAAACAGAGACCACAAATATGCTTACGTTAACTAAGAGACTAGCGTACAGTTGTAATTTCTTTGTGATTAACAAAACATTATGACAAAAGGCCAGTCTCAAAATATTCGCTTAAAAAAATTCCACAATCACAGTCTGTAGAATGACACAAACGTAGAAATTTTATTTTACAGTTACAGCAGTGTCGACAAGCCAAATTCACAACTTTCAAGGAGCTGGGAATTATGGTTTTACTAAGCGGACCACATTTTTAAAACGATAGAGACAGTTTGAAGTGTTTTATTTCAGTAGATAAACGCATTGGAAACACGTGAAACAGCACTTTTCGTACCACGCTACAGCAAGGCCCATGCACCAGGTCCTACTAACTCTTACGGCCACGGGTCCATATTCATGCTGCTATTGTAGTGAGGAATTTTTTAAATCTTGAAAGGGAGCAGATATCGCGTAGCCTTCACACAGAAATGTTGGAAATCGTTTGTGCTGTGTAACCTAATTTTTTTTTTTCAAAACATCAGTTTTTATAAATTTGGCTTATTATTGACTTCAAGAAAATTTTATTAAGTCGAAAATTAGCCAAAATTATACAGACTTTGGTACAATTTCCAACGTTTTTGTGTAACGATTTGGTGTTATCTGCTCGCTTTTAGAATTTAAATAACAAATAAGCTCGCAAAGATAGCACAAATAGGAACCGTGACATGATGGCGCCGACAGGAAGAGCCACAGGGGCGCGTCACCGGGAGGTATGCCGCCTTCCACGGCCAGACGTGTGGGTCTTGCGCAGGAACGTCTTGGTTTTAATTAGGACGTGCGGCGCGGACCCATGGCATGTAAATTACCCCGGGGGAGAGGGGTTAAGATGGAAGTGAGGCGGGCTCGTCGTTAAGGAGTGGCCGGCGGCTGCAGACAATGGCACCACGGGCGAACAATGTATACCCGTCCCGGATAGTTTCTGAAGGAGGCAATTATCTTGCGCCGAGGTCCCTTCCTTCTCAGGGTTGCGTTTACTAAAACTCGTGAGGGCAGAGAGAGTAGGTCTCGATTCCAGCTTCACATGTGCAGATAGTCAGTCCCGCTGCATGGTTTCTGCGATCTGGGGCAAAGAATGTCAATACAAATTTTAAGAAAATTATTTCCCGACTACATTTTTTAATTATTGTAAACGTAATTATTGCACATGTTGCATACAAAACAGTGTAAAGAATGTTACAGTTCCTTACAGCAATATAAACTTAGCAACACTGTTAATACAAATGTATGTTAAAGCCAGAAAATGAAAGAATTCAATTTTCTTTTCTCTGAGATTTGGACAAGGGGCCAGGGCCCCAATCAGACTGGGACCCAGGGAATTCTGCCCCTTTTACCGCCCCCCTTTCACCCCTCCCACTGCTTAGGACATTCAATAGTAATCAGAATGATGTGTACACCGCCTATTCATTTTTTAAGATTCTCTACCAAGACTTTCGTGCCTGCAAAAAAAAAAAAAACACAACGAAAAACATTTCGTCTAAAAATTATTGCATATATATTTTTTTAAAAATGCTGAAATTTTGAATAAATTTAAATAATACAAAACTTTATTAAAAATTAAAAAGTATTTTATTTCGTGGTTTATGTATAGGCGATCTTGTAGCATACAATATCGTTATTCAGTGTGAATTATTTCAATTTGCTTAGTCAGTTAATTTCTGTGTCGTATACTTAAAATTGAGACATTCAATTACTAACTTTTTAATAAGCCATTACTCAAAAACATAGACAGCCTAAACAAATTTCGAAAAAGTTAAGTTAAGTCAATTTATGCCAAAAATAAAACTATGTCTGATTCTAATATAAAATTAAAAACATAACGATTATTGCTTTCTACAACTCCCTCATACCGCTCTGCACATCCGCTGTGCGCAAGCATCTTTTCCCGTCTTTTCCTCCTCCTTTTCGATAGTTTAGTTTAGATTAGTTTACGTCAGTTAAAATAGTTTAAAATTAAAATGCTATGCTCAAATTCTAAGGTTTTATTAGGTTACGAAACTACAATAATATTTCGGCGGGGCTCCATGACACAAGTCTGCGCAGAATTGTGAGAGCGCTGTTGAAACCAGCCTGTAGGAAGAGGGACCAACATAGACCACAGCCTGTAGGGAGAGGGGCCAACATAGCCCACAGCCAGTGGGGAGAGAGGTCAACATAGACCACAGCCAGTGGGGAGGGTCAACATATCTCCCAGCCTGTAGGGAGAGGGACCAACATAGACAGCAGCCTTAAATTTTGTTCACAATAAAAACATAAGCATAAGAAATATATCAAAACGGTAGAAACTGTGCACGACCAGACGTCTTGTGCAAAATTACTAAACAATTTAATTCTTACTGTAATGTCTAGTCAATTATATTTTTTCGATGAATCTGAAATATTCGTTTTTGTATGGAATACGACCCTAAGACCAGTTTAATAGGAAATATAGAAAGAATATCCTAGTAAACGTCACAGTGTACGACATTATTTACAATATAGAAACATAGTTGTTAGCATTAAAATGTATTGTTCTCGTTTTGTTTAATTGTGTATTTTAGAGGTTAAACCAACATAGCAGATATTCAGCAAACCCTTTGATTCGTTGCTGTCCTTTGTGTCCGCACAATAAAGGAAACCTTAACATTTCCTATGGTTCTATACGTCTACGATATCCTAACATCTCTATGCACGCGACCACTTTCGAGCAGTTGTGAATCAATAGGCAAAAATACCTAGAAATTAGTCCTTGTGCGAACGACCTCTGTTCTACGCTTACTGTTATGTTATCAATTGTGAACCCACCGTTATGTTTCTGAAAGCGGACTGCATCATTGTTGCCAACTCAACTGCTCGCTTCACTTGGGAGGGAAAACATGGTTCCCTCGGCGAGAAGAACGCAGCTATCGAGAGCACGGCCTTTGTGCGACGAAAAGGAAACTTTGTAACCGGTTCATTTCTTCACTTAGAACACCCTCCACCCCCTCCCATCCCCTTCATATTTTCTTTCATCCTCTCTGGTAACGGAGCTCGTTCAACGTAAACAGCCCCTGCAGCGAAGTGATACGACGTGATAATTTGTATCTCGCCATGTTCGAAAAATTTTCCAGGCCTTTCTGCGCGTATCCTACATTTTTAACTCCTCTTTATTCTTATCTTTCCACGTCCCTACAAAAAGAGCATGATTTCTTTACTTCTCTTTTTCCTTTTCCCCGGTTTACATTTATGCTCAGCACTGCGTTTCCCCCCCCCCCCCCCTCAGTTGTAATAAGTGGCTACGGTGTCAAGTGCAAATACTCTAAATACTTATAAAAATATGTTCGATGAAAAAAAAACGCCTTAAATGTTACCAACTTTTTGTTATGAAAAAAATAATTTTCTGATATTAATTCTTGTCATTGGTACACTTCTCTATAGTTTTTTGTTTCTTGATTTTTTTATACAAGAAAACGGTTTAGCAGTGCAGAAGGTGTTTAAGCAATATTAAAAAAAAGTTTTACTTGTTGCACAACATACAGCGACGTTCTGTAAATAAACGCATTTATTTAGCCACAACAAGTAACTAGGCCTTCAGGCGGCTCCAGAAAAAGCTAGCGCTTTTTAAATATGAAGCCTTGGTTATTTTATTTATTTTTAGCCAATTTGTATTCTTCTGCCACCTTTTGATCCTAAGAAATTATCAGACTCTACAGAGTGTAACCCAACGTACTCAAATGTTGATAATTGTGACGGACGATGCCTTTGGTCGGCGGGTTTTCTCGGGGATCTCCCGATTCCTCCGCCTTTTCATTCCGGCACCGCTGCATACTCATCTGATGTCACCGCTCAGCAGCGCTGAAAACCTCGATGTTAAGCGCTGACAAAAAATCTCTCACTCATTCACTCATTCAAATGTTGGTATCTGAGAAAACAATAATAATTTTTTAATTATTACCCTAGACAAGGCGGTCATGTGAATCATCAGGATTTAGTCAAGAGGAGGTTGCTTAGCAATACGTTTTAAAGAAACTATATTTAATGCTATACGTTTTAAAACTGAAGTCCCGCTGCAAAACGTTGTTTGATATTAATAGGCAAGATCTCATTCCTGATCAGCATCAAACACCCTCCCTTGTCTTTCAAAAGTCCTGACTTTTCTCGAATAGCGTATATCAGGGTTTTGTTACGTTATTTCAAGTATTTCCCTTCGAGGGTATATTTCCGTTTTCCCCCCGTCGCGTAGAGGAAGGTTGTTATCTCCTGTGCATGTTGTTACATACTTTACTTCTTACGTTTAACAAGGCGTAACCAGTGGTAAGTTGAAATGATGGTAAGAGAAAATATATGTTCACTAAACTATTGTATTTAATGATGCAGTAGAAGGCCTCAGGTGAAATGAAACAGGGGACATAATAGGGAGCGAGACAGAAGTTTGAAGGAAACAGAAGAAGGGACTTACCCAGCACTGAAGTCAGGACCGGTGAGGTGGAGAGGGAGAGGTGCCCTGTCCTGGTCGCTGCTCGCTTGTCGTCTGTTTTTACACTTGGGTCCGGAGCCCTGTCCACACTTCACCCCCCCCCCCCCTCAGAATGTCATTTCATCACTCTATAATGATTGGGCGAAGAGGAGTTTCGTGTGTGGAGTCCCGCTTTGACTGCTAACGTCGAGACGCTAGTTTGTAGGTTGCACAGTGGCAGAACGCATCGAGGTAAAGTTTTGCACCATTTTACAAAAGTGCTAAGATGTGACCCAAGTCGGTGTTACACTGCCTAATTTCCTGGCCTCAAATACGGCTGTCGTGTCGTAACACTCAGCTCCACCTGTAACAATGTGCTGTCGTCTCGAGTTATGTTCGCAGATGAGTGTGCAGTGAAAATACCATCTGCACAGTTACCTATGTATACGATCGTTAAGAAAGTAGGTATGGTAAAATACTTTCCCATACATAAATGGTACCTACCCCAAGCATTTTAGGCAACAGTCCAGACATGTAAAAACAATGCTGATTATTTAGTCTCTTTACAAACTGAAGATTTGTAATCAACCGATACTGTGTACGGATTAAAACATTCCATTGCTTTTTTTTTTTTTTTCACAGCGTGTGACGGAAAACTTATTATTTTTGCGGGATGTGCTTGTCATCAGCCAGAGCAGAAGAAACTGAGTCTCGTAGATAGTCAAGTAGGAATTAACTAGATCATAAGATAACAAGGCAAGTCAGGAAAAGTCAAGTACTGAAAAAAAAAAAACCAAAGAAGAATTCGCTCAGACAGAACGAACTAGAGCTACGAAGGACTTGTACTTCAATTGAAAAAATCCACGACTTCGAGAAAAAAATAATTGAAACTAACTCTCAGTTAATGAGATGCTGTGCTCCGTTTTTCGTGATTGTACCTTGAAACGTCCTTGAAATACGGGAAAAACTAAATTAGAGGGGAAGAGACACAGACGTCAATACCATTTCTTACTAATTAAAACTGGCGCACAGAGAAAAGGGTTTGGCACTTACAGTTAACCATCTAAACTTTTGCATTCATTGCACATCAGCCTCACACCCTTCTTATTTAGTCCGCCTACGTCGGTGTTAATAGTGAGTAATAGTCGCCATCTTGAATTTTTGTATTTTGTGTCCTAAATTTTCTTCTGGTTAAATTTTTGGGACTTTAACCTAACTACGGAATAGAAACATACTGATAGCATTTTAGACACCGTAAATTTTTCCGTTATTGTTACAGATCGAACTGCAGTTAAGAATGTTATAAATTCCTAACTGCAAATAGATCTTAAACAACAGTAGCGACAAAAATATATTTATATTTAAGAACGTGTGGTAGATAAATAAACGCTAAAAATATCAATTGACTTCTACGCTTTTTTCGAAGCCGGTACGGATAAATTACTCAATGACAATCCTAGACAATGGTATTTGCCAACTTTATGAGTAAATATTTATCCAGAATTACTAATTCGTTACACGTGATCTCTTGCGCCGCAGTTAAGTGCACGAGGTTCCGGCGTCAGTGATTGTGCCTCAGAAGTTCGTAACACTGGAAACAATTTTGTTTATAACGTTGGCTAAAACTGTTGTCTAGGATTGCTATTGTTTAACTTTCGCAAATTGGCCTCAAGAAACCTACATAGATTAATGCTTTTAGCGTTTAATTATGTACCACGCCCTCTTAAGCGGCCTCTTTACCTGCACTTCAAACGCGTTGCAGCGAGTTACGGCTATTCTAATTTTGACGAAACTATTTAACGCAAAATATATTTGTTCATCTCCGAAATGAACACTCTCTTCAAAGTAAGTCGCAATAATTAGTTTAAAAATCCGGCACGTTAATTTGAAACATAATTTCGAGCCGCTCAAACTGGCCAAAAATGGGTTTTCCAGACTGCTGTATAATGAAAAATAACAACCGGATTAAAAAAAAAACATAACTATAGAAACAACTTTGAACTACGCTGCCCATAAATAAAATACTGTGGTCACTGCTTAAAGTCCTTAAGGAAAAATGATAACAGTAAAGCACTGCACGCTAGCTGAGTGACTTGCGCGGAGAGGCGATAATGCATTACACATGTCGGTCAACGGCAACCTTATCGCTCCTGCCTCACACACACAAACACAACCATCTAGTGAAGCCCTATACCAGGGAAGACAACGGCGAATTACCGCAGAATCAGCTCGTCTAGTCGACCTCGTAGGCCTTCGGGCAGAACATCCATCATCATTTCTTTCGTGTGTAAGGTGTTCCTCAACTTGTATGGAAAATCTATTCATTAATTTACATAAAAACCAAGCGTAGCCAATTGCGCACAAATTTTTCGCCGTCATGCGTACCGATCGAGGTGGCGCAACGGTAAAACGTTGGGTTGGCATTCGGGAAGACCCGGGTTCGATTCTTCGTTCTGGTCATGTTGAGGTCTGTTATCTGCGTGTACACGAAATCGCTCCAAGCTTATTATAGGTCGTGAACTATTTCCATCGCAGTTCCTGTTCTTGTATTCTGCATATATGTATCTATAGACCTATCTGTCGACAAGATATAAAATTAAAATATCCGCCGCGAAATTTTTTTTTAATCAGGCGAACTGTCTTTGAAGATTTTTTTTCTCTGAATAACAGTAAACATAAACAAAACGTAGTTTCATTTAAAGCCTTTTTTCGATCGATTGTAGGAAAGCAAATCGAGAGCTTGAATTTCAAGTGCATTTCTATCTTCCTAACGTCTCGTCGACAGCGAGGTCATTATAGACGGTGACACACAACTTGGTACAATGGCAGGAGCTGGGAGAGGAATCGGCCATGGCCTTTGTTAAGGAACCTTCTCAGCAGTCGCCTGGTGCGGTTTCGGGAAACCATGGGAAACCGAAGACAGGATGGCCGGAGCCGGGGATCGACTTAAATGCGAGTCCATCGTGGTACCGATGCGCTACTTCACTCGGTGAGTTCAACTAGGTTGTACGTTACAATGTACAGTTATCCAGTAACTCGTGGATACGGACTGCAACACGTGAATAAGAGACCAAAATTAATCAGAAAATACTCTTCGGCAAAAAGTCGCAAGGTCCTTACATTTACTACAGAATAGGTCCAATGAAACAATCAGGGAATATAGAGAAGGTTGTTTGCCCTTTCACGTCATTTTCCTCGTAAACAAAGGACCTGACAAATTTACCAACGAGTATGTATATTCCGCTTAGTTTTGCTCACAGATTCATGTGGTGCAGTTCGAATCCAAGAATTACCTAACACTTTACTTACACCCCCCCCTCCCGTAATTTATTTACGTTGAATGAAGCGTGTCTCTAAACTAAGGGTCTTACGAATTTTTACTTAGTGTTTACATCAGATTCAATTGACACATACGTAACCGTCATCATTTTACACCAGTATTCACCTCTCGAAAATGTTCAAACAAGTTTCTGTAGTATTCCGTGTAACAAGTGCCGCCGGCAGCCAACATTTTACTGCACAGCCGAGTGTTTTGAACGATATTACAAATTCTCACAGGGAAGGTACACTGATTAACTCTAATGCTCTACAGGAGTTTGGCTATGCTCGGAGGACGTCGCAGGCCTGTGTCACCGAACACAACAGGGTGGGAGGGTGTACGGCGAAGTTTGCGTCGCGTAGAGGATCTCTATGGCCTTCTCCCCTCTATGCCACCCCACCACCCTCCCCAACGATAGTCACGGCACTACAGCCTCCTCAGAAGTCCATCGCCGGCAAGCGGTAGTCTCGCCAGAGAGTGATGCGGTTTGTTCCTGCAAGTTGGCAAACTAATCCACTTCCGGCGCCGCTACCCCTTCCCTTCCCCCTCCTCCTCACTGGTGACCGAGCCTAACTCCCTCTAGTGCCTAGTAGCTACAGAGGCGAGACAACCAGTCCTTCGACTGTACAAACCCGCCGTCTAAACTATACCCGCCGTACGGTAAGTTGCTACTTTTAAAAACGAACAGTTGAAAAAAATTAATAGGAATACTTACGTTATTACAATACAACTATGTAAGCAAATAATACTGTGTGATAAATAAATACATTTTATATTGTTACGTGTCCGCGAGTATGAAAATGGTTCGTAATAATTTTTTTAAAAGTCGTTTAAACACGTTTGTTATACCTACAATAGCTGGAGGATGGTTGGGTTGGAGTTGATGGCGCAGAAATAGTTCATCTGTATATTATGAACAGCGGCTAAAATATTGAAAATAGTTCAATGGAATATGTTTATAATGTGTTCATTTTCAGGGAATGAAATAAAGTGTATATTTACATTTAGCATATATTACAATATGTTAGAGGTGACATAGTTAATGGCGGCGGATGAACAACGTATGTCGGCTTGCAGTGCAGTGATCAGCCTAGACAATGATGTTGATGTTTGGCGGAAGGATACATAGTTGGTGTGAAAACAGATCCAAGCTATAAGCAGGTCTTCCAGAAAGTTTCTAGTTACCGTACGGCGGATATAGTCGCGGCGTTTCTCATGAACACTATACGTATACTCTGTTTCGCAAAGATTCTGTGAAATTTCACCCTTCTAAGGTTGTCTACTTTTTTCGATTTGGTACACGTTTGATGCAACGTCACTCAACATTTTTCGTTCTAAACCAGAGGTGAACGAAAAATACATATGGAGCATTACTGTAGCAGCCATGTCAAACGGACTGTTTAATAATGTGGTGGACTGCAATCAGCTGTTCCTGTAGGTCACGGTCGTAGAGTACAGGTCTGGACACTCGCCTATCTACCAATGTGTTTTGCTTGACCCTCTTGTTGTTTGGTTGCAGTTCACCAAGTTAGCGAGAGTGTTGTACGTCTTTGGCGCTGCAATTAGGTCGGCCGGACTCAAACTATGCCCTCTTTTTTCCAGTGTTTACAATGTAAAGTAAATAAAGGTTGCTGGAGCCATGCTTTAAGATTGTGAGCTAACGAAGTATTTCATTTTGATAAATTGTTTATCTTTATAATGAAAACACTGGAGAAAAAAGAGGGAGTGAAGTAGGCGGAGTTTGAGCCCAACCGCCCTGATTGCAGCGCCAAAGACACACAATACTCTCGGTAACTTGGTGAACTACAGCCAAACAACAAGGGCGTCAAGTTTCCAGGCGAGTGTCCAGACCACGGCCGTAGAAGAACAGGTCTGGACACTCGCCTATCTACCAATGTATTTTGCTTGACCCCCTTGTTGTTTGGCTGTAGTTCACCAAGTTACCGAGAGTGTTGTACTATTTGGCGCTGTAATCGGGGCGGTCGGACTCAAACTCAGCCCACTTTTTTCCATTGTTAACATTATAAAGTAAATAAAGATTGCTGGAGCCATGATTTAAAATTGTGAGCGAAGGAAGTATTTCATAAATTGATATAAAATACGTTTTGATAAATGGTTTATCTTAGTGGGCGGAGTTTGAGCTCAACCGCCCGGATTACAGCGCCAAATAGTACAAAATTCTCGGTAACTTGACGATCTACAGCCAAACAACAAGGGGGTCAAGTTTCGAGGCGAGTGTCCAGACCAGTTCATCTACGACCGTGGTCCAGTTCTACGGCCGTGCTGTAGGTGTGCTGGAAAATGAGGTTATGGTTGGACAACCCGCAACCACATTATACACGTTGTTATGGTAACCAACAATTTTACGTATCAACATGGAGGATGGTCTCCACGCCCTTCCGACTCAAGGCAAATTATCATTAATTATATATTATTGTATTATTATATTATATTTGTGGAAAGTATGCGTTAAAGTCCAACGTAGGTGTCTATGATATTGTTTTACGATTACGGTTGATATTTTCTCAGCTATAGGACCGTGAAAAAGTCATTTTTAGCACTTTTATGCGCTTGGAAATCATGTTATAACTAGCGGATGGCATTTTTAATACCACAGGGACATCATGTGCAATGTATCTTCTTTTCGTAGATAAATACTTTGGAATTAACAGCCAAACAAAAAAAAATCATTTCTGTAGCACGCTATAGCTTGGCTCACCCACCAGGCCCACTAACTCTTAAAAAGGTAGTATAGCAAATGTATGGTTCGGGATAAAGTGAGCACTAAAAAAAAACTGCTAAGGTTCTATTTTTCAGCCGATTCGTATCTTTCCGCGCGTAACATCTGACGACGCGACGTGACGTTGCTAACCACTCTGGACACGTCACTTGATGTTTGTTCTATGAGATTACACATGCAAGTCAGTTGGAATCTAAACATTTGATAAAACAATTTAGTAATATATACACAATAATGTTAATTTTGTTGCATTTATTTAAGTAGTGTTGTATTTAAATAATAAAACACACGGAATTATATTGCGCAATTTAGCTGCCAACAATACAAACAGTAAGGCAACTAAAGTTAATGTTGATTTATATGCAGTAAAGGCTAGTAATAATTTTTCAAGGGGTTAAATTTTAAGTGCTCATTTTATCCTGAACGACCTATACATGCCTCTTTCTGCTGCAATAACAGTGAATACGTACATCTGCAGACTGCACGGCTGAGTTTAACATCTCGCATTTCACTTCAGCCCTTAGTAAAACCAGCGGCGGACCGACGCAACGGTTGCACGCTGGACTCGCATTCGGGAGAACCCAGGTTCGATCCCAGGCTCCGGCCATACTGATTTAGGTTTTCAATTGTTTCTCGAAATCGCTCCAGGTGATTGCTGGAATTGTTTCTCAACAAATACCATTGCCGATTCCTTCCCCAGCTCCTGCCCAATTGTAAACTGTCTTGCTGTTGACCTGAACCTCATTTGCCACAGTTTTTTTAATACATCAATCCAGACAAAAGCTGGTATAGTTCTTCACAAAATGGTGTCCGTGTTTGTTGAACTAACTCGTTGGAACCGTCTTGAAAAGTAGTCTCATTGTCACTTACCTAAAATTACCTAGGCTTGCTTTATTTCTCTATTTCTGAACCGAGGAGTTAGTAAAGGCCAGTAAAAATTAATAACATAAACTAACGGCATATCTTTCCCTTGACAAACTCATCAAGAAGAACCTATCATATTTCTGGCCCGTAGTAGAATTAACCTTACCTGAGCAAGGTGTGCAAGTTTTCACGGAAGTAGACTATACCCCGGACTCTTGACCTCCCCAACCCTTCAGCCCATCCAAGGCACCCGGGACCATCATGCCGATGGTCAGAATCTGACCTCAAGGGGTACGACGCCACCGTGAAACAAAAAGATTGCCCCACACTCCACCGTGGTATAGCAGTCAAAGGAGGGGTGGGAAGGGGAGGGGGGTATTCAACTTGCGGGGGCGCGCGCGCATACATTATGCACGAGGCTAATATCAAAGTTAATGTACAAAGGAGGGTGGAAGGGAGTGGAAGGACCTCGGCAAGTTCGGGAAACAATTTCTGGCGCGGCGTGAAAGCCGGCCCGGATTCCACTAATCGGCGTTGTAGTGGAGTTTATGAGCGGCTGAGATTACCGCGGCTCCGGGGCTCTGCGACCCGCGGATTAGACGTCATAAACAAGTGCTCCAGCCGGGATTTCACCGGCATGACTCCTCCGCTCTTTGCTATTTGCCGACAACACAGCTTGCTTGTTCTAGCCCTGATTTCAAACGTATTGGAACTGTCTATACACGGAGAAAAATGTTTGTTCCAGTCAACCATGTATACGTTTGTATATGGCGAAACAAGTACGTACTTGTTCCAACAAAATCTTTGTTGCTTTATATAAAAAAAAGACAAATATTCGGTTTATTGTTCTAACAAAATACACATTTATATGGATTAAACCCTCTTAATGAGAGAACTGTACCTGAGTGGCAAGCAAATATTTGGTTGATTCATATTTCACACACTTGTTTCACCATATGCAACCAAGTACACGGTTGACTGTACCCAACCTTTTTCTCTGTGTACGTAGTTCACAGTAAAGTGATCACTTGTGAAGACCATATTGTCTAGAATAATAATAACAATTAACATTTACTGTCACCTCAGACAGTAACTTTCGAGTACAGTACAATCTATATACTTGGATTGTCCCTTAGACTGTTTCGTTTATACAGTATGTCCGTAAAGTTGTGTTGCACTCTTGACCGGATGGTGCACATTTCACCGGTCATAGGAAAGCAACAAAAGAAGATAGTAATATGAAACATGCACTAAATAAAGGTGAAACTCTCCAAGTTTCTGTAGTATGATGTGCACGTCGTGCGTACAAGGTTTTAAAAATGCTCGTTTTATCCCGAACCACCTACGCAATGTTTAAAGACCTGCTTCTCTGTAACAAAAATCTAGAAACTAATTCATAGCAGGACGCTTGTACTGAAGTCAAAATATTCATCAGAACATAATCAAAATGTACACCAAAATTCGAATTATCATGAAATAAAACAATATTTCACACCTAATCTATTGCAATTTTAAGTTATTCATTGCATCCTGTGAACTCCACACATTCGCGTTGCTTATTAGACTACCTCTTGCACGTTCTCTTGAAGTGTATCAAATGTTCGAAACAAAACAATTTTGCATGACTGATACAGATATATGAAGTCAGTGTCCTTAAAGAACACTGTTAGATATATTCACCATTCCACGTAATTTTAGTGTAAAAATGTTTGTGTGTTATGGAAAGAGCACCAGTATCCATATACCAGAGCCAGGCACATTTTTTTTGCTATACATTTAAGTAGTAACGCTCATTGTGTGAATATTTATATTTATAAAATTTTCTTCTGTTGGAGGTAAGTTCCAGTCCTAGCAGTGTGGCTTTGGAATTAATCCTGAAAAGTGCACCAGGTATGTACATGCACAGCTTCCAGAATAATTATTTTAAATGGCCTGATATCGATTTCGCAGTTTATTGATGCCACAAAACAAATTTAAGGACAAAAGTAGCACAAATTAATTAAAGTATAATATCTCGTACACTTGTACGGTAGCAGGCAATTCTATTAAGTTAAAATATTAATAACTTTCATTTTATTTTTCAGTTATACGTAAGTCCCCTATTGGAAGCTATGAAAATGTAAATGAAAGAAAACTTGTGCGTGAATACAAATTTAACTACCATGCACAGTTTCGTAACCTATTTAAAACTTACATTCTTAAAACAATAATTATACTTCATACAATTTTCCGGTAATATGCTTTTGAGAAAAATTTCAATTTGGTATTAATGTTATTTTATGGCTACATTGGAAAAATATTCTCAATAAATATATTTATGCATTGTAAATATATTCTTGTGTTTCACCATGACGATCTAAACGTTTATAAAAGTTTCTAGAAGACATATGTTTTGAATCTCGAGCCGAGGTCGTTTTCACTGACACTACAGCCCTCCCGAGCTCCAGTGGAATCACAGGTCATAGTAGCCTCGCACGAGGAGCCAGCCGTGAACAATTCTCAGCGGCCATCAGTGCTCGCCAACAATATCGGAACTATAAATAATATTACTGAAACCACTGACCCGTGAATCAGTGAATATCGGAATGCGCCGGTGGGCGGAGGACGGTTTTGTTAGGTGAGGGAACTACAATAACAATTAATGTATTTCATACCCTCACAAAACCTTCCTACTAAGCGAACATTTTTTTTTGGCATTAAAACTAGTCTAAACTATCTAAACTAACTGTCACAGGAGACGGGGAAAGGAAGGGAGAAGTTCTAGCAGTGTGTGGCACCTGAGGGAAGGCAGCTCGAATCCTGGCGAAGTTCCCCGATCATTGCCGAGTAATGAACTACTTTTATGCTTTCGAGAAAGGTTAATTCTACTTCCGATTGGGAAGAAAATGTGTTTTCTTACAGGAGAGTTTCACACAGGGAAAATTTCTACCGTTATTTGTGCTACAATTGCAAACGTACCTAATAAAATACGAAACCGCAGTAAAAATAATTTTAACTAGGTGTGGAAAAGAGGGAATTCATTTAATTCAACTTTAAAGTGAAAAACTAACAAATTTGGGCTTACATATTATCAACATCATGCAACATAAATTCAGGAAAACACTGTGATTTGTGCTTCTGTTATCGATACCAGCGGTCAAGCGGCAGAAATTGTCCCTGTGCCAAACTTGTATTGATATTTCCAACATGCAGTAGAAATAGTCTTATCTCTGGACGTAAGCGAGTCTGGCCTATGACGCCTGGTGCGGACAGTAACCGCAGGCAATAACGCAGGCAGCAGGAGGGACCCGCCCCCTGGCCTAGGGCATGTCCACGACTAACTAGTCTTGGGGCATGTCGGCCTCTGGTCGGAGCGAGATATCTCTAGGCGAGAGTGGATCTACTACCATCGTGTGGCGGCACGTCGTGCGCAGGGCAAGGTCATTCGCGTGCACTGCACCCGCCCAGGATACCTCGAGCTACTGATCTCTCGCCGTCTGCACGGCCACCACGTCAAGTAGGGACATCACTAGCCCACGTGGAATTACTGCTTTTATGTATTGTTAGGTTGTTAGAACTGTGGCGTATGCAGCATATCATTTTGGCATTTTTTATGAGGGAGGGGGAAATACCCGGGGTGTCATTTTAGGTTTTTTCTTGGGGACGGCGGAAGATTTTCTTGGCGGAGTAGCCTTGTAGCATTTGGGAGAATGCTATTAGGAATTTTCATGCTGTGTACTTAAACCTTTTTCACGTATAATTAATTTAATAATTTTTCACAAATTAGCTGTAGTCACACATATTGGATTTTTATCGAGCAGTAAATTACGACCCTGGTTAATACAACTCCAAAATAAATAATTTGGTAAAATCAAAATAACCTAAATATTAATCACAACACACAAGTTAAACTCCCTTCCACATAAAAATAAATTACCGTTAATGAACGGTATCACAATCTGACACTAAAAGTTGACGTAATGGAACTTATGTGGAAAAAATTTATAAAAGCACAAAGAAATATCGATTCCGTATACGTAGGAAAAAAGATCTAAAATCTGGAGCCACATTTTATGGTCTTTACAAATACCTAACTATTTATTCAATTTGAGTAAATATTTATACTTTTATCTTGTTTAAGTTTTTATGAGTTCCTGAATATAAGTATTTCACATGAACATCCAACAGGATCTTTAAGCATTACTTTCATAGGCTCTTTCGTCCACCATACATAAATTCTTATTACCTACATTTCACAAGGACACTGAAAACAGGATATCTACCCATTTTGTTGGCATTTTCATATAAAGAAAAGCTCTTTGAAATCTCTCGGTAGGAATATTGGTGCCCGTCCTTTTGTCTAGATCGAACAAAATAGTTTGGCAAATACAAACATTTAACCAGAAAGCAGTCCCCACCATATGATATATATTCGGTTTTACACTTGAAGTTCCTTTACAAAAATTTAGCTTTCCATGCTTCGGCTACAGATGATTTTATTCATAATATGTATAGGTCGTTCGGGAAAAAGTGAGCACTTAAAGTTTAACCATTAAAAAACATCACTAGCCGTTACAGCATATTATTCCAAATTAACAATAGTTCCCTTACTGCTTGTATGGTTGGCAGTGATTTGCCGAAAATAATTCCGTGTGTTTTCGTTCTTAAATACAACAATACTAAAATAAATTCAACTGAAATAGACATATTTGAATTTTGTATAGTTAATCAATTTTAATTTATCAAACTATAACGATTGCTACCGACTGCACAATTTATCTTTCATGCGCAAACATCAAGAGACGTGTCCAAAGAGGTTAGGCATTTCTCTTCGGTAGCCGTTACGCGCGGAAAGATACGAACTGGCTGAAAATAGAAATTTTACAGGGCTACTTTTAATGCTCACTTTATCCTGAACCGTCTATACTCGTAATAGTTGTCGGGATAAGCCGACTTCAGTGAATGTACGAAACTGTCAAATAACTTGTTGCTCAAAACATATGATATTTGTGATAAGGATAGTGGCAAACATATTACCGCAGTATCTTTAAAGTCCTATAAGGCCGTTTTTTAATTGGTTCCTTTGTAGGGAATCTTACTTTTGTACTCTCGCTAACGTACCCGTTTACCTACCACGCCCTCCAAATGCGATGCTGTGTGTTTGTAAACACCATAATGTTACCAAACTTTGACACCATACTATTGCAAACACTGTTACGAAGTCCTCCAACTAAAAACGGCTTTTTCAGACTATCGTACTTCAAAATGTACTTTCCAGGTGTATTTGAAACTCAGATAGCAACATGCATTGAACTGTGCTACAGACTTTCCACCAGTAAAATTATATGTTTGCCGCTTGAAGTGGCATAGTAAATATGGAGCGACGGGAATGTTACAGCGCTTGGCACGCTGTGGCGATGCGGCATTTGATGCTCGCTTCAAGGTCGCGCTTATAGCCCCGTCATTTCTGAGCCAAAAGAATAATAATTCCAGAGATTTGTGTATTGAGGATCACACGCACCCTGCTTCCCCTCCATACTTTACTTCTGCACATATTCTCTGCGTCTCGTACGAGTTTCCGCATACATCCTTTCACTTAACCCCGGCTACGTTGACGGCGAAAATGTCTTGACGAGAGAAGACAGAGCATCAGATGACTGTCGAGGACAGGAGATAGGTCGGTGGCGCAGGGCTGTGTGTTCAGGGCGAGGGGGCTGGGGGGTGGGGGTACCGCGGAAGTTAGCTGTATTGATTGTGGAGGAGTGAAACTGCCTGTCCCGCGGATTTTTACGACTAGCCGCAGCCAGTCGAGCGCTGTCCCCACGCTGGAAACTTCCTCGCCTGTCTCTCGTTGCTGTCCTTTCACGTCATTCTCCTCGACTCTGAACTAACACAGGGGTGTACATTGGTGTTCTACTCCTCCGTTCCATACATACAGCGGCTGTGGACTCTACTATAGCTTGTTCATTTTAAACCGAGCACTCAGCACTTACAATAACCAAAAACTTCTTAATTTGGGCCAAAGATGTAGTAAAGTTTTGAGAGTGGTGGACCATTTACACTGGATTTTATTAATTGGGTAGTTTTCGTACTTAAAATAGTACAAATGAATCCAAAATTGCTGAGAGAAATATTAAGCAGTGCTCGCTTTATCCTGAACAGTCTGTAACAGTGCCTCCTTATTCGCTGTTTATTTTCGTTAATTCGTCTCTGCGCAGGTCTGCTTTCCTCTTTTTTCCCCGACCCACATGGCAGTTTAGGTTAGATTAGTTTAAAACGTTAGAAAATGCTATGTTCTAATTGAAATGTCTTTTTAGGATAGAAGAACTAGAAGAACTACAACGAATAAAAAAATGGTACTACTTCACGGCTCGCGCATGCGCAGAATGATGCGCGCGCAGTTCAAATCAGCAGCCAATAGCATGGTGGTCTCATCAATTACTTTCATACTCTTTGGAGAGCCAACAACCTTTCGTTCTATATACCTTACCTTCCATTCATAGAGCACATATTGTTAAACGTTATAAATTGACAATCACAACAAGAAAGAACATGAACTGTGTATAATGTGAAATGGGCATTTATGTACATTTTAGACTGTTCAAGCGTGAAAGTAATAATTTTATAGTTATTCGAAATGTTAGTTTTCCAGACGTTAGTAGTGACTAAATGTTCGTCAAATGGAAAATGTTTAGCACGCATAGTATACACATAACGGCATGATAAAGTCTCTGTTTTCATATCAGGTAGCATATATTTAACATAAACCGACGGACTTGTTGAAGTGAAATAATTTACACTGAAAGAATGTGCAACGGGCTAAGATGGTAAAAAGTTACTAAACACTTTTCTTGTATATCTAAACCAAATACTGCAAATAAGTGATCTAAATCAATAATTAGTGTCATCATCGGGCTAAGATGGTAAAAAATTATTAAACATTTTTCTTGTATATCTAAACCAAATACTACAAATAACTAATCTAAATCAATAATTAATGTCATCCTTGTTACCTAAAAACGAAAACCAATTTCTGTTTATCAAATACTTTGATTTAAGCAAATAGGTAGTGGCATTCCTGCTTATTACAACGATACCAAGTTTATAGTTATGCGAGTTGTGGACTCGTCGTGATATGTGTGGGCGGTAACAAGACTTGTTAAATTATTATTTTTTTTGTATAGGTATTGAAATATTTGCAAAAATTAAGTTACACTCAAGATTTTTTTTAAAACAAACAATTTTTACATTAAATTAGAAAGATATCATCCTGTAGCTAATGCATTTACTTTCACTCAAAATTACTTCGTTCGCATCGTTTGAATAGTTTTAAAAGTCACCATCTTGAGTTTTTGTATCTTATGTCATAACTTTCCTTCTGGCGTAATTCATGGAACTTTAACTTAACCACAGAATAGAATCCATACTGTTAGAATTTTACACATACATTTTTATTTTCCGTTACTATTGTTACGGAGCGAATTGCTGTTAAGAAAGCAATAATATTTTTCTAACTGAAATTTGCTCTGTAAAACCATTAACGATAAACAAAGATTTATGGTGTCTAAAATTCCCTTAATATGTATTCTATTCTGTAGTTAGGTTAAAGTTGCATAAATTGACCTGAAGAAAATCTATGACACAAAATACAAAAATTCAAGATTGCTACTATCTGTCAATCTTAACCTTGGGCAAGTAGCGAATCTATTTAAATCGTAACTTTGAAATGAGCTTGAACGAAAAGTATGAAACCGAAATGTGTTTTATTCGTGAGAAATTACTATTAATGTAATGTGCAAGAGTTTGTACAGTGTTAGGTACAGTTATAAATTTACGAATATTTCTGCGCAGAGCGCCCTCGTGTGGAAGATCTTTGCCTGCATATTCAGGAAAGTAGATCAGCGTACCTGCACCTCAGATAGCTTGCACAAGTCAAGCCAGACTTGCCCCAGTTGACAGCGACCTGCTACGGCCCGTTCTCTGATGGCATAAAGGGTAAACTCCCCTCCCTTCACTTCTCACACCGGTCCAGGACTGATTGAAAGCGAAGATCAAAAGGGGGACCTGCCCACCCCTCCTCTTCTTCCCACCCCCGCACGCCAGCAATCAAAGCACTGCGGACTTTCTCCCCCGATCAAAGAGCCCTCGCAGGTCGGGCGTAAATAGATTTTGTTATGAGTTGGGAGCCGGTTTTATTTATTTGGCCCGGAACTAGTCGCGCATCGTAGTTCCTCGCTTCCTCCGTCGTTCGCCCCGTCTTGCCGCAGCCGCGTTATGAATGTAGCGAGGTAAGCACGCGTGTCGCTTCTTTGGGTCTCCGTCAGATGTTGCCCTGCTTGGACTGTTTATTACAGATACTGCCAGGCATCTCGCAATACCACTCTTCCCTTTCCCTCCATCCGCTAGGCTTTTCACTCTCACGTTCTTATTCCTATCCCTTTGTCGTTCCTTGCACAGCTACTGTTCCAAGAATCTACACCTGTCGACAGACTAGCTATAATAGACGATAATATACTCTCTAACGATAAAATTATGCGCGGTGTCTACCCTTGAGTTCTAGCCTGCCTGCCTTGTAAACAGTGTTGCAACGTGCTAGAACTCTTTCCTCTAAGAAACTTCTCAACGTGTTTCAAATTGGTACATTTACGAAAATATCAAACACTTCAAACGATGCCGAAATGGCAGCTTCAAAACATCAAGTTAATTAGAAATATCATTTAGGAGCTCCTCGAAATGGCTTAAAATGGCTTTTTCCAATCTATTATATCCAAACAAATACTTAAGGGATTCCTGTGAAACTACGATAGAGAGGTGTATTGGACTTTGCTTAAAACTTTCCACCAATAAAAAGATAGGGTATCACTCAAAGTGTCAGTCAGGCGAGTGATCTGTGATACCACTGCACGTCGTTTAAGTGTTTTGCCGTAGAGGCGATACCACACCAGATGAGCCAGTCAGCATCGTCCTTGGCACCGTACATCACTCACACAAACACACTGCCACCAGGCGGGAGTCTTAAAGATTTACGCTTCAAAGTGTAGTGGGATTCTTATCACGATATTTAATTTGGACAAAATTCATTTTCTGCGCTGAGGAATCGACAATACTGATAACGGAATGAAAATAGGGTCACGTGGTTGAGGGAGGGAAAGAGGATAACTAACTGTAGGACCAACGAGGACCAGTCTTATGCGGTTGTATTAAGTAACCAGGTCTGCCGATCACCAGGTTCTATCTAATCGCCAGTGTTTAAAAAAAGTGGAAATCCGACATGAGCCACATATTTTATAAATTTTTTAAACATGTATTTTATTAAATACGGCGATCGCAGCATAGTATTAAACCTTGTTTTATTTATACTATACTAACTGTTCGTATCTTGCTTCTCTCCTCGATGTTTTGAACTCTGCTTTCAGTCTCATTTCGTTGTGGTTTTGTTTATGAGTACGGTTTACATTACATTTTCGCTTTCTTTCTCGTCATCCTACCAGTTTAGTCCCGGACGTATGGGAACTTAACAGGGTTACTGCTTGAATGATTCGACATGAACTGTTGTCGTAGCCAGTCCAAATTGGCAACGAAGGCCACCAGTTCATACCTACGTTGTTTTTTGAAGGCTAATCTTTAAATCCCATAAGAGTGCAGACATTTCAAAACAATTACACAAATTTGTTGAAAACCGTCTATACTATTCAGCCTAATTTTTTTTAGAAGCAATATAAGTATGTATGCATGTTTTTAACATATTGACTTAAGTTTTCATTAACTCAATATTAGGACAAAATTTTGGAATTTTCTGTTTTGAAAATATTGGGATACATTGATAAATATAATGTCCAAAACGTCTATGCAACGGTTATACAACCGCTCGCCTTGCAGGATTTAAAATTAACGTTAAAACACTAAACACAAGTTAATATTGGCGCCCGTGAACTGTGAAACAAGAACAGGAGCTTCAAGAAGAAGGACAAGAGACGAGGATAAGAATGAGAGGTGGAGAACATGGAATCAATTCTCTTGGTCGAGGCGATGTTCCTGGTGTGCGGGCTGCATCTGTGTGTAAGGCAGGCGTGTAGGTGTGGAGAAGGGGGTATCGCAGGAGACCGCATGGACGTAATAAACAGCAGTGGGATGCTCTCTAATATCCCCGCCGCTGCTACGTTGCCTGAGGGAGAAAGCAGTCTGCAGCTGTTCCCGGACAAAACTACTCGCTCGCGGCTGCGGGACGTGGTTCCCTGGTGGAGCTTGAGGTTCTTCTTTCTTCAACATCCAGAAGCACCAGTCCAGATCTCACCTTGCGGCTCCGAGGATACTTTTTCACTATGTTTCGTTAGTCCGTCTCCAGTAAGAATTTCATTTTTAACAATTGTGTCCACATTCCTTTTAACAACTGTTGCCATGGAATAAGCAGTGTTTTCCTTTGCCATAAGTGATTTTGTAACAAACAAACAAACAAACTCTCAAACTAAAAGGTACGTCAAATTAAAAAGGGTTTTCCAGTAGAAATTCATACACATGATAGTTTTCAGAACTGCCAAAAGTGTAATACTTGTGTGAGGTAGACTATCCGTCAAAGGTCGATTAAAAAAAAAATATATCAGCGTATGTATTTCACAATACTCAAAGGTTATGGGTAGAGATGATGGTTAGAGCTCACGATTTTTGGTGAAAAGAATTTTGCAACAGTTTGTTACAATGTCTTACGTGCAGGTCTGCTTCTTGATTATTGGCAGAATGTATAATTGCACAGGCGTGGCTCATTTGACTGTGCCAACAGTAACAAGGTTACTGCGACACCACACGTCTGTGATTTGTGGGTATCACCCCGAGACGCTGAGAATTCAAAACAGCCAATCACTGACCATGAAGCAGAGCTGCACATAAGGCATTGAAACAAATTGTTGCAGAATTCTTTTCGCGAAAAATCGTGGGCTCTAATGATGGTATATCGCGAAAATATTTTGTGCCAACATACCCTTGAAAACACTGTGGTTTCAAGCGATACATATGATTGGGTGTTAAATGTCTTACACAACGTATCTCTCTGCAGACCAATGATAGGCATAAGATATTACAGTACTGAGATTCTTATTGGATTAGTCAAGTAGGGTAACAGCTCTACGCACAAGCGAAAGCCAGTCATCTTTTCATAAGCTGAACGTAAGTTTAAACTCAGTAAACAGTCAAGTTTTCCCGAGATAAACCATTATCTTTAGTTATGGGTAGTATGTACCGTTTTCAAATGTCCGCGTTTGACGCGTGGGAACGGTAAAGAGATAAGAGTCAAGAGTACCACGCTAAATGAGAAGCACATCATTCGTGTCGCACCAAACTGGCACGCAAGGTTTTCGTTTAGATACTTTAAAGGGTGACCCAAAAATTGTATTTTTGGATTGTATGATGTAAAGGCCGACGCACGCATCTAGAGTTTTACACTCTTTGCGAATTAGGGTGGCATTTTCGGAGTTACAGCGGGTTAAAAAAAACTTTTTTATCCATTGGGAATTTGGGGGGGGGGGGAGCACCAGATTCAAGTTTCTAACAAGCGTGCTGAATTAAAGGAAAGTATGAAAGTAAGAAGTAAAATTTAAAGTGCTTGAACTTTTAGTAGATAAACATAATATGAATAAGTTAAGCGGTTTCGCGTAAACAAGGATACGTGTGACACGCTGCAACGTCGTCTATGAGCCAGGCATCCACGACTCTTAACGCCTGTGTCGCAGAATCAAGGAAAACTGATATGATAGGAGATGTAATTGAAAAAGTTTTATCAGAGAGCGGATGTCCGCAGACACTCCGTTTAGACGCTGTGCGTCTTTTGTTTGTACAATATAAGTAAGAGGCATGCTGCCCAGTGATGCCGGAGTCACAGCGGCGTGAGAGAAACGACATGACCGCCACGACACAAACAACAAAACATTTCCGCTAGACAGCACCGAGGTTCCCGTCACGTTACGGTTAATTTTACTACAGGTTGAAAATACCAGTATTTTAAGTTCAGCACAGGGAACATTTCTACCGCTTGAGCGCTGGTTTCGGTAAGACGTGGAAACTGACCAATCACAGAGCTTATAATGGACGACTTGAAAAGAGGCGGAGCTTCAGACAGGTGTGGGAAACAATTCCTATCTCCATGGATACCGCAGCCGAACATAACCTTCATTTAGCTGTTTGGCTTCACATGTCCCGGATGAGATGTACGTCAAGAAATTTTTTTTTTAATTTGCCGTTTTTTTCAGGTAAACATTAATCTTATGTATTTGCGTATCTTAACCATGAAATTGCAACTAATTTTTTAAATCTTTGCGTGCAAATCTATGAATGCGCAACATTTTTGCTTTCTGCAATTACCAACTAACAAATCAGCATGTTTGTAAACAAGCTTTGTTTCCCACAGTACTTTTCCTCCCTGCGGTGACGTCAGGGGGCGTGTACTTCAAGTCGTCCATTCTAAAGCCAAAATTGGTTTGTTTTTCACTCTAAAATTAAATTAAATTACTTCTGTCTTTGCCAAGTCTATAGTAAAATTAAATTTCGCTATGGTTTCGTATTTTATTAGATCCGTTAGCAATAGCAGCGAAACTAGTGGCAGAATTTTTCCCTGTGCCACCAAACTCTCCCATAAGAAAACATGTTTTATTTCCGACCTGTAGTAGAATTAACTTGGCCATGTCAACTCGACAAAATTGGCAGACGTGACGCGAATTCAAAACATAAATTATACTGATTTTATTCTACGTAGGAATTTTCATTTTGTGCCCAAATATTGGTGAAACTAGTAAGTTGGTAGTAAATCGCGTTTATTTATTTTGAGAAAGATCTTTGTTGGTGATCAGACATTCATTGCTCTACGTTCCTTCGGGAAGAGGACAGAATTGATCGTGGTTCGATACAATCATGAAGTAGATCACATTTTTCAAGACGTATAGACATTCGACATCCGATTTAATCACGCATACCCTGTTTAAAATATTGTACTTTCGTAAGTGAATGCTTACAAAACTAACGAAGCATGTTTATTTAGGTGCTACAAGAATGCCGCACTGTATTTAATTAATTAAAAAGGATTTTACTATGTTAACAAAAACCGAATAAATAAAGTTCGTTAAGACAGGAATGTTCTATATTTGCTTTTCTGCCAGCATTTATTTTGTAAATTTTTCAATAATTCTTTGTGGTGTTACAATGTGTTTTGTTAGCTGATTTACAATGGTGTTATAAGCATACAGTGAATTATTTTGAGATTAATATTGTTCTTCCATTGCACGCCAGGTATGAGCCATATACAAGAACTTGCGCGCAAAGTAAATTACGAGAAGCGACGAAACATTTAAATAGCACGCCGTTACGTCCCTCGGTGCACATTTGCTTCGTGTCGTTAACATGCAAACTTACTCTGTTGACATTGAGGGAAGTTTTCATATTAAATTAAAACTTACAGTTCGTGACCGTAAAATTGTGTCATTAAACTTAGTGCAAACAGGTACGTAAATGCCAAGACCCGTCGTGGTACAAAACATGAACTATAAATATTTCGGTCGACTTTTCCTAAGCATAAATGAGTTCGGAAGACTTTAAGAAATCAGTATTAGCATACAACTATTTTGTGTAAATAGCTTTGCAAATAACGCTGTTTTAAAACATTACTTTTTCTCACTTATAATCTTTTTCTATTTTTCCGTAGCGTTTTTAAAATTGAGTCTTACTTCCTTTGCTTCTTAATTTTGCTACTGACATTTATTCTTCTGAAATGAAACCATTCTACTGCTGCCTCCGTCGTTCTTTTTATCAGTTTTTTTTTTGTTTATCAGTTTGCTACACAAAGTTTTTAAAAACAGTCTTGAAACTCCTACGTTCTAGATAATGTTTCGAAGAATAGAATTTTGCTGAAAGTCAATTTTCCTCCGTTATTATGTTTCTGCGAATTTACTGCAGATGTTTCAAGTATACTTGTGTACTGCAATATTGTATCTATTTTTGATATGTAGCTTTCTTTAATAAATACTAGTATGATTACGACAGCTGCGCATTCGATCATTGCTTTCATTTTCTTGTAGAACACTTTGTTGACATTTAATGGTTGCCCACATGCTGTATGTCATTTATTAATGCACACTTTGAACCATGCTGAGTTAAGGATGTTCAAGTGAAATGTAATCATAATTTTATATTTTCAATAAATATTGTTAGTTATGTAGATGGTAGGCCTACTTTTGAAATTTTAGCTCTCATGGCTTCTCACAAAGGTGCGTCATAGTAAATATTTGCATGTTACGCTGCCATGCAAATAGTGAAAACCAACCGACTTACTCAAATGAAATAATTCACAGTGAAATATCACGTTGTGGGTTACTTAACCTTGCAATTATAAACCCACAACGTACTATTTGAAATCTCTAAAAACATCGCAAAAATACACCATCGGTATTAAACGCTTATTTTATATGAACGATCATAATGTACCATTTAGCAGGTATGAAAATTGTTGTTATAGTCTATAGTTTTCCTCGGTTGTTTTCAGCGATTGTCAGCGGTGTTTGCTTCGCAAGCATTGGAGTAAATGCGGGAGGTATTTTATTTAATGTCGAAACATATCCGTCCTTGGCACTCAAATTATTTACTATTTGCACGAGGCAGAATTATTTGTGACATCCTCTTATGACAATTTTATTTTTAGTTTGGAGAGGTCACAATTTGCATGCGGCGAAAACATACAGACTTACTGAAATGAAATAATCCACAATTGAATAACAACGCATGGGTTTTTTCAAAACATGTATAAAGAACAGGATTAAATATTTTTGGAATAAAAATTAATACCGAGTAGAAACAAATTTAAAAAAAATACTGAGAAAAATTTGTATGTTTTGTTTCTTTACGTGGCATAACAAATTTAGCCTCTGGCGTGCCGTTTTGTGTATAAAATTTTAGTCACAAGTAATGTTTATACAACGGGGCCCCGGCTGTGTAGGAGTCATCTCTCGCCTCTCACTACGGCCAATCCGGGCTCGATAACCAACGTGGTCGATCTCGTTGTTTCGCGTGCGAGGAACGTGTCGAACGCTGGCATTGGCCCACGAGAACTTCAGTTTCCTCAGCCCTTTGCATTTTGTCGGATGCTGGCATGTCCATTGCAGGGCTTCATAAGTCATCCGTCAGAAATTAGCGGACAGCTACTGCTATAGGAGTACGTCTCAAACGTTGTGATATCTCTAGGGCTCAGTGCCCACTATTTGTTTAGACTGTTCATGACAAAGTGCGCACTGTTTAATGTTTTTTTCAGCCATTTGCAATCATATTTGCTTCGTTTATTTTAAAATTTAAAGCGTAATTCCCTGAAACTAAAAACCAGTGTAAAAGTTTCACCACTCTCAAAGCTCAACATCTTTGGCCCTAACAAAACACAGTTATAGGATATCTTACGTGTTGGGGAGTGCTCGGTTTATAGTGGATAGACTCTATGTCTATGTGAAACAATACTGAAGGCTGCTGAAGCGTGAAATTCTTACCTTCATATCGCTAGGATATAATGTTAGTTTTGTAGGCGTTGCTACGGCTACCTTTTCCTAGCATGGTCCCTAGATAGGTTGCGTCAGTGTATGTGTGAGGTAGGAGCGATAAGGTTGCCGTTGACTGACTTATGTAATGAATTATCGCCTCTCCGCGCAAGCCACTCAGCTGGCGTGCAGTGCTTTACTGTTATTGTTATTATTTTTCCTATGGGACTTTAAGCGGTGACCACATTATTTTATTTGTAGACTACACAGTTCAGTCAAAGGCTTATTTATGTAGTTGTGTTTTTAGAATCCGGTTGAAATTTTTCTAAATACGAAAGGCTGCAAAAGCAAATTTTGGCCAATTTTGAGGTGCCAAAAATTGAAGTTTCTAATAAACATGGCGAATTTTAACTATGGTGACACAGTTTGATGTGTGTGCTCTTTTCGTAGATGTACAAATATAATGGGTATTAAGAAGTTTCGTCAAAAACAGAATAGCCGTAACTCGCAACACATTTGAGGCGCAAGTAGGAAGGCCCCTTAAATGAACACTTGAACGGCTTTGAATGACAGGCACCCATGATCCGCAAGCGATTTGCGCCATTCAGCAGTTCGTCTCACATAAGAACTTCGGTTTTTGACACTAAACTATCGTGTGTTCAAATTTATACTAAAGATCACTTTTCATTTTGATGTACTGCGCAGTTTGAAAGCCAGCTGAGTGCAAAAATACTTTCAGCAGAGAGAAACAATGCTTATTACAAGGCAACAACAGTCAAAAAGAGGAATTCTTACACGAGACGGACCATAGTCTGCGAATTACCATAGATGTGGACTTTTGAAGCGTGCAATGCAGGCAAACATAAAAGAGAGCTAGCGTATGTGGGTGGCCAAGTCTCGCGCGGGGAGGCAGGTGAAATGTGTCCGCTACACGTGGCGAGTAATTTAACGTGGTTTTGTTGGCAAACTGTGGATTGCAGGGAACTCCCTCATGTCCTTTAAATGGCGGTAACAGCTGCGACGCTCTCCGAGAAGTCTCGAGAAGGGCAAAAAAAATTATTCGTTGGTATTTATTCGAAACGAAAGCTGTTATTAAGGTGTTGGTTTCCTTAAAACTTCGGATTTAGTTAAATTTCCTGGAAATTTAAAATTAATTATTAAATAACAACGCATAGTAAGGCATACAGAATGTATTCACAGTTATTCAAATTACAAGTTTGTTTATCACTGTGTTGTGGTCCTTGAGCTCTCAACTATAAATTAATTAATTGTTTATTCTTATAGGTCCCACATAAAAAAATTATGGGTGGTATTAAGTACATTCAAGTTTACGAAGGAAAATAATTGAGCATGAATGAAGGTGATGAAATGCTCTAAATGTCAAAATATAATCATAAAAATTAGTTGCAAGGAGAGGAGCATAATATCGATTAACCTATGGAACTACTTTCAAAGACTTGGCGGTGCATTTGTGCAGACAACTTTTAAGACTTTTTTTCTTTAACCAGTCCAACTTCAGTTTACGATTTTTCTCATTAATCACTGTGTATAGAATTTATTTTATGTTTCGCTGGTCAACAAGGCACAAATTGACTCTTAAGTAATTTTTTGAAATTCATACGGTTTGGCGTTGTTATGACTGCAACCACTGTAGTCGCGCTCGTTAGTAAACAATAGCTTTTATTGTATGTTGGTTCCCTTTTTAAAGTATTGTATTGCGGTCGCAACAATCTCACAAAATATGTAAAGATTTTGTTTATACCCTGTCACGCCAGAAATTTAGATAATTCACTGGAACAGAATTTATCGAGACGACACCAACGAAACCAACGTGCCGGGGGTCAGTAAGGACCTTTTCCTTTTCAGTTATTTTATTTGGAAAACGTGTTATTGTAATCGCCGACATATTAATAATACATCATTAACAAGGGTTCGTTTCTCTAAAAAGAAAATGCCTGAGGCACTGCTAACAATTATTTATTAGTTATTACTTTATGGTACGATTCATTCTCATTGAATTCGCCGCATTGAATTTATCTATTTTTCTGTTTCTTTGAAATTTTGAGAAGAAAGGTGTGAGATTTGGTATAGAGTGAATTCTATTTATCTTGCATTACAGTACAAGCATCGCAGTTGAACCTATAACGAATATTTAGGCCGCTACCAGTCAGACAAATTAAAAGTGAGTGAGAGATTTTGGAAAGCACCTAACACCGACGTCTTTAGCGCTGATAGGGGTGACATGAGGTATGTACGGAGCAGCGCCGGAATGAAAGGACGTGGTAAACGGTATATCTCCGAGAAAACCCACCGACCAACGGCATCATTCGGCTCGACTCCTACATGCGAAAACTCCGGGGACCGACCCAGCCGGGAACCGAACCGGGATCGCCTTGTTGGTTGACAAATTAAGAATATAAATTGTTTTACTGATTGGGACGTAAATATACGTTGCATGTTCAAATGATATGCTTGTACTGTAACGCTAGATAAATAGAACTCACTCTATAATATAATACCAAATTTCACACTTTTCTTCTCAGATTAAAAAAAAATTAAATAAAATGTTATCTATGTTATTTTTAAAGTGCGTATAGGTGTATTGCGGTATATACATACCAGCCCATTTTATTTTGCATCAAGTGTATTATATTTTTTAGAATATATGGTACATGGAATCGAATCTGAAATAATTTTCATGTACATATTTTAAAATAACGATAAAAATTTTTTCACAGAAATGAAAAAAAAAAAAAAATTGGTTACGAAATTAGGTTTTACACTAGACAAATACTGATAGGTCAAGTCAGTAGCCTAATATATGACGCACAAGTAATTAAGTAAAGCTTTTATGTTAGTTCTCTTCGTCACCGATTAGAATTTGACATAAAACATTTGTTAGGTAGCGGTCGTTCTGAAAATTAGCGTGAAGCCAGAAATACTTCATTAGTGCAACTCCTGATTTAGTTGTCAAGACACAGTGTCCATTATCAGATACTAAGTGCAGTTAAATATGTGTCTATTTTCCATGCAACAATGTCCTTAAAACAATAAAACATAAATTAAATATTTAAATAAACCCTGGACACATACAATTATAAAAAATTAAACATTAAAATAATAATAGCTTCAAATTATCGTTGGCTCTTAAGATATAGTGACGATAGCATTTTTTTTTACGTTCGAGGCACGGAAACGGGAAAGGCGATAAGTCGAATATAACACGCCCGTCAAACATCTCATCGCCTCTAGGCGCGGAGGACTAAACTAGCGTGCAGTGTTTACGTAGAAACCGTTTTTTCAACGGGACTTCAAGCATTGACCCTGTTATTTTATTTGTGGAAAGTCCAATGCACGTTTGTACGATTTTGTTTTACTATAAGTTCAATACTACTTCAGCTACAGCAACACGAAAAAGCCATTTTTAAACACTTTTGAGGAGCTTGAAAATTTTGTTTTTTATTAGTGGACAGCATTTTTTAAAATCATACGGACAGTTTGAAGGGTGTCTTATTTTCGTAGGTAAACTAATTGAAAACATTTTTAATAGTTACGGAAGAAAAAATACTTATCGTACCACGCTAGAGCACGGCTCACGATTCAGTATCGGTCGGGGGAGGGGGGGGGGGGGCTAAGCAATCAGAATAGTTATTTATAATCAGCTAAATTAAAAAGAACAAGTAACTGCAACAAAACTTGTATATATTGTGTAACGAAATAATTTACAGTGACACTACACGGCACGAGCTACAGCGTCATGTATGTGAATACCCATTACAAAACTTTTTTTTTTTAAGTTTCTGAATTTTTAAAATATTTGCTACTTACAACAATTTTTTAATACATAACTATTTTGTAGTTGGTTTTCACCTCCTCCAAGCTGTGGGCCGTAAAATGTGGTTTCACTGTGAATTATTTCATTTCATTATATTAGTTGATTTTAGTGAGGATTGGGTGTATGAAGTAAAAACTTGCACATTTTGACTTCAAAATGCTACTATGGAAAAACTGGCTGAGCTAAACCTTATTTGTAAGAGGACATTGTACTTCCAAGTATACAAAACTAACACTATTTCGTACAAATGTGAGATAACCATCCTTCCCCACTCTCTCTTCATTTTACTGTTTTTGCGATAGTTATTCAATGTGCTTAAACGAGAGCAGGTATCACAAACCTGTTCAGCAGTTTTGTTTAAAAGGACTTTGGGCGTGATAGATGATTTTTATTTCAAGACAAGACATTTTACGTTTTTCGCCAGTTAGTTACATGAATAGCTAAAACCATAGTAGTAACTGTATTAAAAAAATATTTCCTAACTGGTGACAACCATTTAAAATATAATTGCAAAACTGATTTTTTGATATCTGCTCTCGTTTAGGCTCAAATAATAACTATCGCAAAACACAGCAGAAAGAAGAGAGCACAGCTTTAAGACAAACCGGAAGACGCAGGGGGCGAAATGCGAGCTTGTCGGTTGTTCTCCGACTTTTAGCGGCCGGGCTGTGGATCGATCAAGAGCGCCGAGGGCCGCAGAGAGAGAGAGAGAGGGAGAGAGAAGAGCAGCGCACGTGAGAGAAGAAGAGAGAGCTAGAGAGCAGGGTAGGTGGGAGCTGAAGCTAGAATCCCGTGGCACGTTTCCAGGCTGGAAAAGTAGAAAATCTCCCCCCGGGCCATGAAGCAAGGGGGTGAAAGGGGCGTAAGTGGTCGGATGATGGCGCGGGACTGCTGGCCGGGAAGGAAGGGGCGGTGTTGCGTCTCTCCTCCCCTATCCTACCCCTCATCTAAATCGCATCTCTGGAGAGACAGTCCCGCCGAACTCGTGCCGTTAGGTCCATTTAGACACTACAGCGGGAAATATAAACCGAACTGTCGGTAAGGCATTTCCTACAATTGCGGTCAAAGTCTGCGTGCATCACTAAGGTATGATGAGGATAATATCAAGTCACAAGGTTAGCATGGGCAGGACAACATTCCGACCAGAGGCGTACAAATAACAACCCATGTAGTTTTCAATATGCCTCGAGATGCTGGGTTGCGTTGCTTGCAAGCATCCAGACATCGGCTCGGTGATCGACAAAACTCTGCTCACGTGACTAAGCAAACCAACACTAACCCCAGCAGATAACATATTTTAACCATCTATAGACGATCACTTTCCGACCATGGAAAAGTTACGAGGAAGAGAGCGCGCGTAACACGCACACATTGCTGCAGGTTCGTACACAATTGACACGTGTCTTATAACTTCGGGGCGCCGTAATAACTCCGTCACCTGTGAGCCTTTAAGGGTGTTCAAGTGAGATTAAAACATAATTTTATATTTTTATGAACTATTGTTAGTTTTGTAGACGATACTTGTGAGTATATTTTACTCTTACGAAACAATTTATGCGGCGTGCTTGAGGCGGCCATCTGGGTAGGCGAAATGTTCGCTTTAAAGTTGCGTGATAAGAGCTGATAGTAGCGTGACCCTGCACTTTCGCCGTATGTGGGCGACTGCCTAGTAAAACAAATCCGAGCGATCTGTCCTGTGTATGGAGTGTTAGTGAGACACGTATTTGTCACGTAGAAATATTTAAACATGATATTGATGTGACCATTTAAAAAAAATTACTACTCGAACGGCCTTAATGTCATGTTAGTCTACGTTGTTCTTTTTCCACATTGGTGCAAAAAATATAAATACTTAATGGAATGCTTTGAAGAAATTCGAGATTACGAGACGTCATACGATGCCACAGCTATATGTAGACGTTTTGCAAAATAATTCACTGATCATTCGCACAAAAAAAATATTTTGCTTGTTTTCTGCTTGTTTTTATAGTAAATTTGGTGGTACTTTAGGCGCAAAAATCTTAAGGGCGCCGTCTACCCGCGCGTGAGAGGCTCGAAAGCGACGGAGCAGTAAGGTCGACCTTGAAGCGCGCATCAAATGCCGCGTCGTCTCAACGAGCCAAGCGCTGAACTAGCGTGCAAGGTTCCCGCCGAACCGTTTTTACTATGGGACTTTCAGCGACAACACTATCATTTTATCTTACGCGACGGAAGGGAAAGAGTCGCTCTACATGTCTATAATATTCAGAATATCGTGAAAATGATTACTCTTACATAAAAATCAGCGTCAAAAGTCCCGATTCGGTCACTTTCACACTCAAAAAAATACTTGTTAGGAACAATAACAGTTAATGGCAAAATTATATACCTGTACTAACCGCGTGACAACATGTTGAATGGTTTTCGAATGAAATCAGGATTGTTAAAGGTCTGCGCGCCTCTTCACGATTCTAGTAGACGGCGCCCTTAAAGGCTATGAGGTTTATTGCGCCAAAACGTAAATATTAGGGCATAGTTATGACAATTTTATATATGTTATGAAAGTCATGTTGTTTTGAAAAAAAAAAATACTAAAGAAGTGTTAAACTACCGAACGTAGCCGTAAGAGTTTGTAGACGCTAGTGTTTTGTACGTTTGAGGCACGGAAATGGGGAAGGCGGTAAGTCGAATATAATACGTCCGTCAAACATCCTCATCGCCTCTAGACGCGAAGTGTTTTCCAACGGGACTTCAAACGATGACCCTACTATTTTGTTTGTGGAAAGTATGTGGTGAAGTCCAATGTAGGCTTATTTGATTTTGTTTTACGATTACGGTTGGTATTTTCTCAGCCACAGCAACCTGAAAAAAGTCATTTGTAGCACTTTTGAGGAGTTTGGAAGTCTGTATTGTTAATTAGCTGACGGCATATTTAAAATCATAGGGACACTCATTGAAGTGTGTTTCCTTTTTGTAAATAAACGCATTGGAAACATTTTCAATAGTTACAACACAATAAAAATTATTTCCGTGCCACACTACAGCACGGCTAACGCGCCCGGCCCACCAACATTAAGGGGGATTGATCCCTGTCAGATCGGTTTTACGGTTTTCCTTATAAATCAGGGAATAGACACACTGTTTTGCTTTTTTCACGCTGACAAGGCATAGTTTATTGTTTCATTCACTATTTGGAATCCATATGGCATTGTTTCTGTTAATGTTGCGGCCTCTGTAGTCGCTCCCGTAAATAAAGCAATTTTTCTTTGTCAGCTGTTTCCCGTTGCAAAATAATGCATATGTTATGGTTCCACCAATTACATAAAATCTATTAAGTTTGTATCTGTGCCTTGTCGTGACAAAACTTTTGATACATCGAGTGGAACAGAAGTTATTGAAAAGAAACAGATAAATCCAAGGTGGTAGGGATCAATACCTCTTAACATGCAGCTAGCGAAGGTGAGCTGACCACCCGCGGGCAAGACAGACCGAAGGGAAACGGGGAGAACAGGTACGTGGAACGGTTTTTTTTGTTGGTCGGGTGGGGGGGAGGGGCGCACGCACATCGCTCGATTTACTCTGTGCCGGCGAGCAAGCGAGGGGATAAATCCTTCAGCCGGCCCACGACTTTTAATGATTCAATTTATCTCCTCGCCGCGCTGTGTTCCCTATGGTAATTAAGAGGATCGCCGAAGTGTGTTTCGAGCCGCGGAGTAAAGAAAAAAAAAACGCACCTCGCGGAAGAAACGTCCTACTAACGACGGCAGCTGGCACCGCTTTTCAGAAGACGCCCCGGTTCTTTCTTCTTCTTTTTTTTTTTTGTTTTATTTCGAGCGAGGAGATTCGGAGCCAGGAGCCACGGCTGCGAGGGTAATTACCCTTAAATGTCTTTATAATGATATCTGTGGGAGTGTAATTTTTTTACCCCCCACGCATGAGCCATCGGCGTGTTCTGTCAGCGTGGTGGTAGGGGGGTATGGTGCCAGTGTGTGTTGGTAGCATAATTGCCCCTCCCCCTCCACCCTCTTCCACCCTCTACCGCCCCCTCACGAAGGATAAAGGCGCACGGGGACGAGATGAATAAACTAAAATGCAGACGCAGCGAGTGTAAGGTCACGGCGTTTTACCGCTAGTCCAGGTCAACGCGAACGTCGGGCTCGTTATTTCCGGTTGCGACCCTGCAAACTGCCGATGGGAAGGGTGTGACGTGCCGCTATGGGAGGGAGGACAGAACAACGAAATGTTCACCTCGTTACTAATACAAATGGCGGTGGAAATACTCTCTTGGGCCGTGAAAAAAATCACAGCCAGTTGTGGGATTGAGGAAATGGGGAAACATTAAACTGTCTCGTTTGATGTTATGTGATTATACCAACGACTGTCCCCCCACTCCTACCTTTATTTCACCACTTCCCCCTCCATCCGCGCCCTCCCTGGCCTCGGGGCATTTGGGAAACGAAATTACAGAGTTGCGGACGCATTCGTTACGCCCAGTATTGACCTAGCTTACAAATGATGTTATAAATAACTCTCTGTACAAAAATAAAGCAAACAAAAAAGTATAATTCTTTTATTTACTAACTGAATTTATGCTTTGCGCGTCGTGAATCTCATACAGATGTTTATTAAAGTAGCAAAACACCAAAAAAAATTAATTAGTAGTTAGGACCTCTTAGTAGCACAGGCTTTATCCTGGTTGATTATTGTACAAGTCTCACTTGTGAACCCTTTATTTGTGCAGTTGCGCGTGAAATGACGAAAATTAATCACAAGTATACATACATAAATATATAGTCCTAAAATTAATTAATTAATTTAACGATGCTGTGCTGAAGGTTATGAAAATTAAAATTAGCTATTCCACATGCAATAGTACTTGTTTGCATTTGTTTTTTAATCGTAAGTAAAGATTGTCGAATAACGAATATATTTAAGTAAAATGAAGATTGGAAATTTTAAATGATCTAAGTGACAAAAATAAGTTTTCAAGTAAAGATAAAAAAAAACAACGCTGCAAAAGTTTGCTGTCTGGGGTGAGTCGATTAGTGTGGTGTGTGTGCTGGATTATATTGTGGAATCTTACAATTGACGTTCTGAATGAAATCCTATGTAGAACTACTCCACAAACACTCTCTACTTACGATGTAACTAGTTGTCTTCTACACAAAGTAAAAGAACAGAAGACAGGTTTGCTAGCTGCTAGCTAATGTAATAAATTTAATTTCGGCGCAGGAAAAGAGATAGTGAACAATACTACGGATGATTCTGTAGAAGGGTTAAAACTCCTGTTGCCTCTAGTAACGTAATCATAGGCCAGAGTAAGCAAACCTATGGAAACATATTTAAGTCTTGCACATAAACGAAGTCATTATCGTCTACCAAAAATATTAATTAAAACACTGGCCACGCTGTCTAAGAAATACTCTATGAAAAAATACATTTTCTCTCATTAAATTACGTAGTTAACTTAGCAAAAAATATAATCCTAAGTTTCTCTGGCACTTAGCACGGCGCACATTCCAAAGAGTCAAATGGTCTACTACTACACTGAAATGAGTATTCACACATGTAACGTTCTTTGAATGCTATTCTTAAGCAGACATCACTTAAACACGATGAACAGTTTACAAATAATCTTGTAACAGCCAGAGCTCTGCACGTTGTTCGGCGGCCTGGGCAGACGGCCACCTTAATTAAGTTTAAAATACGTGACATAATTTCATTAATATGTGGCTAACAGTTTAATAAGGTATTCAGATTCCTCTAGATGTCTTTGTTATTTTGTTAAGAATGCACGGAAACGTGTCTAGCACTGTCCAAGTAGGACCTACGCTCTAAAAACACTTTCCTTGCAACAACAAAATTTAGTTTAGATATGATCCACTGCAAAGTAAGTTTGCCGCAAAGGAATTAATTCGGCTGTAAAGAAATCTTGTCAATTAGCAATATAACTGGAGGAAACTTATGTTTTGTGTCACAAGGTTTTCTTTGTAGCAAAGATAGTAATTTTTAAACGTAAAGTTTCCGTTAAAGACATTACAACTTTCTTCAGCACAAAGATTTAAAATAAATTGTCTTGACATTTAGGCCTATAAAATTTTTTGTTACCATTACTCTAACTTTGACACAAAAAAAGTTCTTTGCGGCAGAGTAACTTTGCAGTGGCTCATATTGAAACAAACACTTAGTTGTGGCGAGGAAAGTGTTTTTACAGTGACGCGAGTTGTCACGGAGGAAGTTAAGACACACTACGCTCTGTGTCGACTACAGCAGCTATTAGCGCGGTCTGCCAGCCAGCACATGTGGCGTGTGCCGGCCGTATTTAGGCGGCTATAAAAACTCACCAGGCTAAGCTGTGTAGCGCAACATTTCAGCTTCCTGCGACCAGGCAGTCGCCACAGTTTACACGCTTCAAAGTCGCGAGAGCAGCTTCTCGATCTCATACTCGCTTATAGACGATTCGCGATAAGCTGAGAACTTTTGAAGGCCAACTTTTACTAAAATAATACAAAAAAAAAATATTTACTATGACCTCACGCGTTAACTTTTTAGCACGGGACAATCTATATTTATGTGACTTTTGCTTAGGTTGCTTTTTTATATTTATAAATTACCGTCAAATGTGGTGACTTTGTGCCACTTAAAATGTTTATTTTGGGGCCATGTAATGAAAAATTATAAAATTTTAATGGACGAATTAACTAGTTGGTTTTTAGTACTGACCTCGTGTTACTTATTTCTTACTCAAGTAGCCTAAAAATAAAACTTTTGAGGTGGCACAGTCACCCCTACATGGCACATGGCTCGACGGTACAGTAAACTTAAATTTATAGTTTTCAAAAAAAAAAAAATAACTAGGGTTTCAAAAGTGCCTACTTTATCCTAAACTACCTATAATCTGCTTTCAAGCAGGATAAGCGGATCATAGCATATGGAATACAGCCTCTGTTTGGCGCATTTATAATATACAAACACAACGATGTGAAACTGAATGAACAGTTTTCAAAATATTGAAGGAAAAGAACCCAATGTGGAACGAATCATGTAAAATAAATGTTAAAATGTGTAAAAAAAAAGTATTGCGCACGTCGCGTTTATCAAAATACTAAACACGAATAAAACCACTATTTTTTTTTTTTTAATTTCCCACGAGTTCCTATTTACGCTTGTGTTTACTATTATTTTTTTCCTGAAAGGGAGCCGGTATTCGAAAAGTTATTACTTTTATATATATATACACACACATACATACACATGCACACTTAAATTACTAAACATTCTTTTCAAAATCAAAACTGGCCTAATTAGGTATTTTATTTTTGTTTAAAAAATAGACTTCATAGTTACAGCATTATGCAGCACATCTATGTCAAAATTTTACGCTAACGTATGTGACGTTTCATGAAATCTCAGCGTCTGAATCTGATCCAAAATCCATCCATTTGAAAAATTTTCACACTCAATTTCTGAAGTGTAACTCTGCATGTTTTGCTTGTAGCCACTGGTCTTTATAGGGGAACTAATTTTAAAACGAACTTCACCTAAATTGACCACAATTAAATATACTTATTTCAAAAGAAAAGGATTCTGTATGACACATCTGGACGAGCACTGCAACATGAGAAACTTTTCAATGTTTTGTTATTTTTGATACTCAATTTAATAACTGTCATTTTAAAATATACAGATCGAAAACTATGATGACGGAATATATTATAAAACCCTTTCTATCTTAATATTTCTTACGGTAAATTTTACGAAACAATTTTCGGTGTTAAGATTTATCTTTCAAAGTCATCAGAGAGCTCATAATAACCTCTCACTCACTTCACTACACTGTAAAAAAAAACTTACTAAATAGTAATGGCAGTTACTAAGCCATGCTCATTTTAAGACACTTACCATACTTCAGCTTCTAAATATAAATGTTGAACACTATTAGGACTAATTTGGTAATATTATTACACACCTAATTATTTCCTAAACATGCATCCCATTGGTGTATGGGAAACTATTTTACCATACATACTTACTGAACATTTCTATACACCGGTGTGCTACTACACACCGGTGTGGTACATTTATAAATTCATTTTTACAGGGACTCAATCAAATATGCTAGAGAAAAATACCGGATAGTTTTGTTTAGTAACGAAGGCGAAAATAAGCCAATTGCGGTATCTGTTGTAATTTCTAAATAATTTGACTATATTTAATTAATATAATTATCTGTTCACGATTATTTCCTCTGCCATTATGATAACTTTACATTGAAATCCCTTACATGCAGAGTACTGGTATGTTCTTTTCTTGAGCTGACAGTAACACTCGGTGTTCTTGCAGAAATGTCTAAGACTCGGCATTTGTCGCCACATTACAATTAATTATTGTTCGCATTTTTTTAAATCCTGAGATGAAATACGTTTAATTCGCTACTATGCAGCAAATTTTATTTACTTTGCGCTAGGTATAGGTTGTCCACGTTAAAGTAAACAGTTTTTGAAGACGGTGGGTAAAGATTAGTTATGAAAAAAAGTGTTTTAATGTGACACCAGACGGTAAATTTTTATTACGAGTGACTTTATTCACGGCGTTTATTACTTACACATATATATTTACATAAACGTGTAGCGGAAATACATAAATTGGCCGAAAGAAAAATGTAGCTAGGGCTTCAAAGTACTCAATTTATCGTGGATAGCCTGTATCAAGATTCAGCTGTTCACGCATAGTTATGCGACAATCAGTCCAACAAATTATATTTATAAAAATTACTAGATTGATTGCGGCGTAATGATACATTAACACACTTATCTATCCGTATTGTAGCATAAAATAAATATTTATGCTGTTATAATCGCATATTTTACACATTTTCTTCCCAAAATTTCAAATAATGCGAAAATTTAAACACTTCTATGTGGTGAGTGAAGCGGAGCATTTTTAAAGGGGAGTGTTAGAAATTTTATTTGTATTTTATGTTTTTAAGCCATAACATTTATTCAGATTGTATTATCAACATTTTCTCTTGGACAAAGCATATGATATATTATTGGTAAACTTCTTGACATATATAATAGGTCTAATGGAATCTTTCATTAATTTGTCATGCAGAATCATCGCAAGATAATTATAGGTTAACTGTCAAAAATTCTCGTGCAATGATTCTGCATGACAAATTAATTAAATATTCTGTAATTATTAATGTCAAGCAGTTTATCAAGAATATATCCTATGCTTTGTCAAAGAGAAAAGTTTGATCAATTTGAATAAACGTTATGGTTTAAAAACATAAAATACAGTAAAATTGTCTAACATTCCCGCTTAAGTAATATAATTTTAGTTACCAATGTTTTCTGAAATTTCTTGCCCAAGTTTCAGAGCAGGCAAGTGAATTGTATTCGGGCTCCAGCAAGGAGACGGGTGCGGCTGTTTTCCGGAGTGACCTAGTTGACATTCCAGTCTGGCGCGTAGTTCGTCCCGAGGGATCGAGTGTTATCAGGTTATAGAATGTTAGCTTCTTTGATTCGTGCACCCCATCCCACTGATGTCCACGCCCCACCTCTCTCTCGCTGGAGACTGCCTGCCCGGGGATGGTGTGCGCCACCAGGGCACAGAATATGAAAGGTTGTGGGCTCTCCAAAGAGTGTGGAGGTAATAGATGTGACTAACATGCCATTGGATGGTTTGAACTAAAGTTACTTCTACTGCATGTTGGAATGATCAACGTTAAAAGTTGGGCACAGGTAACATTTTTGCCGCTTTGAATGCCGGCGTCGGTAAACGGTGTGAACTAACCAATCACAGAGCTTTTCTGAATTTCAAGTTACGTTAAGTTGATAATTTGAAAGCCAAAATTGGTTTGTTCTTCACTTTAAAACTAAATTTATTACTTCTATCTTTCCAACACTTAGTTAAGTATTATTTTACTACGGTTTCGTATTTATTAGGTACATTAGCGATTGAAGCGCAACTAGCGGCAGAAATTTTCCCTGTGCCAAACTCTCCCGTAAGAAAAATCTGTTTCATTCTAACCTGCACTAGAATAAACGATATTTGAACTGAGCGCGCACCGTTCGATGCAGGCGCGATTCGCCGAGCAGTGCAGAGTATTTATTGTTGTTATAGTTTCCTTAACTTACAAAACCTATCTACCAACGTAAGAAAGCATTTTTTTTTTTCAAAATTTAAACCATTCTAAACTAATGTAACATAAAATAAACTAACCGAAGGTAATTGTCACTTGGTAAATGGGAAAAGAGCGGGAAGGAGGATGCTCAGAACGGATGCGAGACGGATATGAATAGCCAATAGGATGACACTGTTGAGTGTCTACAGTCGCTTTACAGAGAACGAGTTAAGTATAACAGGAGTGACATGGAGTGCTTTTAGCTAACTCTTTCTCTCTTTGGACTGTCATGGCGTCGTAGTTCACGGAAGATTGGTTACACTGCAGTTTATTAGGCTCTATTTTGTAACCTTTGAGAAAGTCTATAGTGTATACACGCTAGTAACGTTACATATAGCATATTAACAAATGAAAGTACGTAGGGTAAGCTGTTTTATAAACTAATGTCTCAAATGCCACATGGCTTTGTTTACTAGCTACACTATAAATGTAGTTTGTAAATTTGTCACACGTGCGTATAGGAGCGCTAAGAAAGTAGGCATGGTAGCACTCGTAAACTTTCTGTAAAAAGTCAAATGTATATGAAGTTACCAGTCTTGTATTGTATCAACTGTAAAAGTTTGCATATTTACAAGTCGGAAGTATGGTAACTGCCCCATACAGCGTTTAGATTAATTACTTTCTAAACATTTTACGATGTTTTTTTACAGTGTAGTATTACTCCCTCAGAGAGCTCGTACGATAGTAACTATTAAAAAGCACCCGTATGTCGCTTTCGATAGCGTTAGTTATTCTGTATTGTTGAGACGCGAGCCGTCACGTTTGCCATTTCTAAATATTTACCTAAGATACTGTTAGTTACAGTGTCCCAAGCAATACAAGTTGTTTTATAAAACAACGTCTCGTATCCACGCGGCTTTGTTTACAATCCTCCACTTAACAATAAATGATACGGTAACTACTATGAAAAACTTCCTTGTCACTTTTGATAGCATTATTTATTCTGTGGGCTGTGAGCTGAGAACGTGCAGGCAATAAAGTTGACTTTTCTTCACTCATACCTTGCCTATTCACCCGAACGTGCAGGCAGGGCGATCAACTGGCACAACTGAGGAGCGTTCAAGATTGGTACAGTGTTTCGTTCCAACATCTCTTCCCTGGTAATATTTGCTGCGTCTGGCAACGCTGGGTGCTATTAAGGGGGCCAAAAAACATTCTAGGAAAATATATTTTTACTTAACGCAAGTGTTTAACGGCTGTAGAGGATTTTTATCGAAGGGCGTGAAAATACTAATTTCAATAATAATTAAGTTTCTGTAGAATTAATTATGAAATTATATTGTAGATGCTTATTTGATGAAAGCAGATGGGGTGCCTTTTAATTACATTTACCCTCTCATTCTTTGTTCCAATTTAATTAAGAAAAAAGGCGCTGCAATATTTAAGAATTTTAATTATAATCTTATATTTTTAATAGGTTCTGCGACTGTTATGTTTCGATATAACATAGTATTTTATCGCCTAAGACGGGAGGGAAAACCCTGCTGGCACTTTTTGCTGTAACCTATATTGAAGTGATGGTCATTTCATCCTGTATTGTTCATCCCAGTATCTCACAGTCTAAATAGTTTGATCAAGTGAAAACATAAGTAAATTAACACAGGACAGACTTTACCTACGGCGTTTCCAAAATTATTATTATTATTATTATTAATTCCTAAGAACTACTTTTGTTTTCTGAGACTTGAGCAGTATTAAACTTGCGTTTCCAGCGGTAAAGAAAAAACTACTTAAGGGCGCCGCCTACCTACGTGTTAGAGGCTCAGGAATGTCGGAGCAGTAAGGTCGACCTTGAAGCGCGCATCAAATTTCGCATAGCCTCAACGAGCCAAGCGCTGAACTAGCGTGCCCGCTTGCCGCCGAACCGCTTTTACTATGGGACTTCTAAAACGTGACAACACTGTCTTTTTATCGTACACTACGAAAGATAAAGGTTCACTGTACAGGCCTATTTTATTCAAAGGCATCTGAAAATGAATACTCCTACATAAAAATCGCTGTGAAAAGTCCTAATTTAGACATTTTCGCACCGAAAAAAATACTTGTTAGAAACGAAAGTAGTGTGTGGCATATAAATAGGCCTGCGTAAGAACCCTTAAATGCTCTTCGTAGCCTAACCGCGTGACAAGTAGAATAATTTTCGAATAAAATCAGGATTGTTGAAGGTCTGCACGCCTATTCACGATCCTAGTAGAGCGCCACCCCGCCACCAGTCAGTACGCGCTACCAAGACACCAACAAAAAATACTTTTCAAGCGCTGCAATAGTAACTCAACCAGCGAAATACCAACTTACTCTCAGCTAGTTTGTCTCATGTTGACAGCTGTCCGCTACGTTTCTATTTTAAACTATCAACATACCTGCTAGTATTTTAATCATGGCTTAAAAAAAACAACAAGAATGTGTGTGTTTTGTAGTGCCCTAATTAAACATTATCCTTGATGTACTCAAGTTGGTAGATTACGTATGTGTATGTATGTTCATTGCTTACTTTTAATTAACGTCTCTTAGTTTGCACAAATGAAGAAATACTACTGCTGTTCGAAGAGTATCACTTGGACAGTTTTATGCAAAAAAAAAGGTCAAGCCACAAATCGTCAAACAAAGAACATTGTACTATTGTGAATGCCCACAAGGTGATTTTGTGTTTTGGGTAACTTAAAAATCTGCTCCATATTTTATTAATATATCATTTTAATAAGGTTGTCAGATTTTTCTAGACGCAAATAATATTTTATTTCATATTAGACCTAATTAAAGTGTGGGTTGAATCATTTTTGCTTAACAGTGTCCAATTCCATGCAATATATGTAATTTATTTCAACATAATCTTTCAAAAAAATTTTCTTCTGGTACACGTTTAATGACGGAGGCCTTTTAGAAAAATCTTACCGACTAGAATGAGAGTTTGTCGCTCTCATAATTTTAATTGATGTCGGTGTGGTTTCCCGAAGTTTGTAGCCCTTTTATTTTAGCTCTACTTATTTTTTTCTTTTACATAATTTACAGTTTACGGCCACTTTCTAATGTAAGCAAAAGAACGTAAGTAACGATTGAAGTTTATACATTGTGCTTTACTCAAAATTTAACGCCGGAGTTCACAATAAATTATGTTTTTTAAATTATTGTCTTAGACAAGGCCGTCGTCAAGAGCGCTCAGTTCATCACGAATACAATACATACGAACGGCCCAGCGAATGCGTGCCTGCCTGGCAAGTGTGAGGATAGGAATATAACACGTTATATTCGGCGGGTCTCAATCACCTACCAAGTTATCGCTTTCTGCCGAGGACAGTTTTCTGCGCTGAGAAGAAGAAACTATAGAGAAATAAACGTGGTGGAAAAATTTAATGAGCCGGTATTTCCGAGTGTTTTATGCACGAAAAAACTTATTTTCTTTCAGTTTTAAATGTTGCAGAAAACAACCTTAAAAGACCCTATATTTTTGTCTCCCATTTTAGTGCAGCCCAAGTTGCTATAGGTTGGTATTTAATTAACTCACACAATAAGGGACGCTTACCATACTTCACGTTGCAAATAGAGCAAATGTTAAGCATTGTTACTACACAAACTATACAAATTTGACAGTTTCCTTTCAAATCTTTAATATTGATATATGGGAAACAATTTTTCCATACCTATTTTTTACACCCTTATGCGTAGGTGTTTGTAAATTTACAAATCCATTTTCACAGTGTAGGTACAGCAGTCTAGGAAAGCCGTGTTCAGCCTTAGGTTCCTCATATTTTCTAAATTAAGAGAAGAGTACTTTCAAATGTGTGTTCTCTGAAATAGATGAAGATATTGAGAACACGTTTGACACTTACTAGTAAAAGAAAAAGAAGACGCTTGACAGACTTCATCATCGTCCATGAGCCAGGTGATAAGTTCTCTTAAAAAGATGAAGTTCACTGCATTGTGTGGGTTTCAGCTCGGCAAGGCTTCTTGGACTACTGTTCCAGCTAGACCTAGGGACCTTGAGAGACAGGCGTAACTAAAGTCCGACCAGGAACCGTCTGTGGTTCCGCGGGGCTTTTCTGCCATTATCTACGCTGTCAATCACACTTCGTTTCTCTCCGTCTTGACCGGTTCTACGCTCCAAGCACTCTTTGTTCCAATTGCCTAATTTCACGTCTCATTTAAACTCTTAATTGCAACAGCCGAAGGCACTGCAGCAAATTCGTACCACTTACGTGACACAGGTTGCGAAAATGAGTTATGCACTCGTAAAAAAAGTTTGTTCTACAAATATGCTAATAAGAAACAAGTTAAATTACTCGAAATAATTTGCTGACAACGTGAGTGTTAATGTCAGTGAAGACACAACTGCTTACAAAAGAGTTTCTGGAACTGAGACAAGCAACATTTTGCGTCTAAATATTTGTAAGTGGGAAGATATTCCAGTTGTAAACCAACTTACGTCCCTAGGTACTAATACCATGAGTTCCAGGAATGGCAGAGCCAATTACGTATCCGAATGCATACTGATATTTCACAACAAAACACAATGATATAAGTTACTGCTCTTTTATTATTAGATTGTGTTATGTTTACAGCTAATACCGAGTTTATCTAACCACCGTAATTGATTTCAAGAGCAAATTATAGCTAGCTAGTGCCGTTAGCTGAATTCATTGTATTAATTTACGGTCCAACTTTTTTTTTAATACCTGGGAGATTAAATTAGCAAACTTTTAAACAAAAAACAGTCATGTTGAAAATGTTACAGTGTCTCTAGGTCGTCACGTGTTCTCCGGCGGAAACTCTCTACTTTGTTCTCTACGAACCGGTGTAGTTCTGTAAAGTCACGAACGTCAGATTTGACAATGATCTTCCGAGAAAGATTCCTTTTGTACACAGCTGTAATGACACGGGTTCGCCGGGGAGAAAAAAGGTAAAATAATTCGGGATGAGAATTGTCAAAAGCTGGTTCTTGTAACTGAGATGTTCAACCACATTTGTGGTTCTTGTTGTTCCTTCTTGTATTGGGATGTTCATGCGATAGTGGAAACTGGACAATGGAACTAGCTAGCAAATACAGGTTTCACAGAATATCTTTGTTTTTCTCAGCAGAACCTCGCAATTCCCTGCTAAACCTGCCTGGTGAGGGCTTGCGAAAGTCAGTCTGGTGCTAAATTTAAAGAGGCACATGACTCTTGAAGACACCAACACATCAATAGAACAAAAGGATTTCCGTAAATAATTCTTTTAAAATTCTCCTAATATACGTCGCGGCTTTCAGCTTGTCACCACCCTCTCGTCTTCCAACCGACTACTGCATCCTTCAAGATGCAACCTTCTCTTTTATTCCTCTTTTATATTCTCTCTCATCTGTTTCACGATGGTTTTGCCTCCCTTCAACAAAAGCCTCGCTATTCAGACTTTTTTTTTGTGCCCCAAAGTTCTTAGAGAATAAAGATTTTCTTTCTCCTTTCACCCTTCGCTCTTTCAGGTTGTTTCTTTCTCCCCGGCGCAGGGGGTATGCATGTGTGTGTATAATTCCGCTCTCGCCCTCAACGTAATCTGGGAGAGCAAGCCTAGCACCTGCTGCTTCCTTGCGGTCTTCGGCGGCAACATTTCCACTCCTGACGGCCCATTCCTCTCCTCGCCCGTCTTCATTCCCAACCACTGCTTTAATAACCGGTCTGTGTTCCTTCGCCACGGCTTGTCCGTCACGCCTTACCGTCCCAGCCAAGTCGCGCAGTCGGGGAGGTAGGTGTAAGAAGGCGGGCGACAGGTCTACAGTCTTGGTAGGAACGTCTTGATTATCGGCAATTTCTTTGTTATTTTCTAGCTCTCCTCTCGACCAACCAATTTCCTGCGGCGTGGCGAAAATTGATACATTGTAGCACCTGATCCTTGGTACCTTTTTTTTTTCTTGCCACGCCAGCAGTGCTTCCTTTGCCCGCTTCTCGGACACCATATGGCGCTCGGGCGAAGGTCATGGAGGGCTGCCGGCATGTGCACGGTTGCCAGATTTTATGCTCTGTCAGTTATAAGGTTCACAGCTTTCATATCTCCATCCGTTCGCACTCTTGGACGTTTCGGCAGCTCATACCGTTTTTTTTTTTTAATTATTTTTTTCTAAACAGATCAATTTTAAAATAGATGTTAAAAGTGTCACTGAGAATTTTTCTATCGTTCAGTTTCAATACTTGGTACTTGAAATGAAACTCATAAATTCGAAAATCAATATATATGTTTTGTTTGAAATGAAATACTTCTTTTAAAATCAATTTATTAGGAAGTATTTAGCATATTCTATTCTCCACAGGCTATGGATTCCGTTGCTGTAGTTACGTGGTCAGAACACTTTTTTAAACCACCACTAGCTAGGCCCACTTGTTGCGTTTTTAAGGGGTATGGAAAGGTCCGATATCGAGCGAACAACTGGAATACTAAATCGTCAATAAAATCTGACCTACTCATCAAAATTCGATGTGATTTTTTTGCCGAGTAGATATTTTATCAGCGAAAGTTTATTTATACATCGCAATAGGTAGCATGCTTTACTTTCGAGTAAAAAAAAAAAAATATAAACTGCTTCTAGAAAAATAAGGGCTTCAAACCACAAGCTCTACAAAAATTGAAAACTGGAATTTTTAATTTTTAATGTAATATCTCGGCCACTATAATAACCGAATTTAAACATTCTCGCGTTTTGATTTGAAAATAATATTACTATCAGAAAATCTCTGCGCGAGAAGTTAACGGGTGTTAAAAGTTATTTTCAAATGAAAACGCGAGTGTTTTAAAAATTAGGTTGTTATAGAAATTATAAAAATTCCAGTCTTCCATTTTTGTGGATTTTGTGGTTTCAAGCCTTTATTTTTCTAAAAACAGTTTTTAATTTTTTACTCGAAAGTAAAGCATACCAGCACATAGTGCAATATAAATAAACGTCCGCTGATAAAATATCTACTTGGCAAAAAAATCTCATCAAATTTTGATTAATAGTTCATATTATTGACGATTGAGTACTCCAGTTGACCGCTCGACATCGTACCTTTCCACACCCCTTAACACAAAACAAAAATTATCTAAAAGCAAGCTTACTCGTGCACGCATTAAGGCCTCGCTCATTAGTTTGCAGTGGTTTCGAAATTATTATTTTTAAACGCAAACACATATATCAAAAATTCATTCTTACATTATTAACACTTATATATTATCGTTTGTATCTGAATTTTTCTGTTGAAATACACCAAATGGATTTTTAGATTTTTGCCCCTGATATATCACATATTTTGCTGTCAAAATAAGCCCAAATGACGGAAAATATATATATATTTTTTTTTTTTGCTAGCAAACGGTACATTATTACAAAAACACTGTGGCAAAATTGTGTATCGTATGACTGTACACAGTCTTTAATATTTTCAAATAATTTTATTAAAAAATATTTGAGTTATTTGCAATTGTTTGAAATAAATTAAAGATCATGACCTTAAAGGGTTTTTCTTATGCATGGGATATTATTACCATGTGTTAAAATACATGAGAAATAGTACTTTTTAAATCTAAACTACTGCAGAATATTACTGGGACGATTTTCTATCGCAGTGGAAACTTGAAGCTGACAGCCAGCCAATGACTGACCCAGCACACTGGCAGATGTTATCTCTGCTGTCGTCACGAATATAGTCTAGCGAATGGAGGTAAGAATGGTCGGGATATTACTTGTTGTGACGTAGTTGACGCCGTCTTTTTGAGCATCACTTTCTGACGCTGAGGTATTTGAGATTACCAACATTTATGCTGATGCATCTACAAATTGTTAGAATCTGTCAGAATACAGTGACGTAGGAACAATTTTCAACTGAAATGGGAAGGGGGGATATAAAGTGGGAGGGGTAAGGATATTTTCCCGTCTGGAAAACTTGAAATGTCGAGTTTCAATGTGTTTAAAAACATTTTATGCTAAATGAAAATTTTTAAGTACTAATACGTGTAATTATAATATTTTGACAAAGATCCGTTACGTCAGAAAAGCTCACACTCGGTAATTTGACTTAGCAGGGATGATTTTTTTTGTTAAAAAGGGGGGGGGGTAGGGGCCTATATCCAATTGATCCGAACACCCCCCCACCCCCACCCTCGCAACAAGGTTCATACACCCGTGTGCAAATAATCTATGCTACTAACATTGATTAACTACACATTTGCTTCGTCAAGGGGCATCATAAACAACTTGTGTTGTGATGGAATAAACAGACGGTAGCCGTAATGTGACGCTACTACCTGCTGTAACGATTCTGTCGCTAGATCCATCAACACAAATTTTTGTTTAGGGACTCTTGAAGTTTGTACGGCAGAAATTTTATTTCTTGTATAACATTTTTAATGCGTACAGGATCTAGGAACGCTCTACAGAACGTTTTAAGGTTGAGAAATATGTAGTCTGAGTGAGTGAGTGAGAGGTTTTCGTCAGTGCTTAACATCGAGGTCTTCAGCGCTGGTGAGGGTGATATGAGGTGAGTATGCAGCGGCGTCGGAATGAAAGGGCGGGGGGGGGGGGAAACGGGAGATCCCCGAGAAAACCCACCGACCAACGGCATCGTCCGGCACGTTTCCCACATGCGAAAATCCTGGGACCGACCCCGCCGGGAATCGAACCCGGATCGCCTTGGTGGGGTGTAGTCTGAAAACCATGGTCTTTCGTATACCCGTTTCGTTTTGAATGAGGAAACTGGGATATTCCAGTGTTACATCATCTGTAGAACATTCTATTCTAGTATAGCCGTGTTTTTAACGTTTTCGAGACGTTCATCTTACTGTTAGGTATATACTTGCTAACATTTAAAACTGGCCAAGCATTTAAACGCTTCCACAAAATTTTATCTATTTAGTTTAAAAAAAATTAATAAATTGTTGTAGTACATTAGGCTATTGTATTTCGTTTGACATGTTTTCCTACAAACTACTCAATATTAATTAATCGGTAATGTCTTCTCATGTCTCTAGGCATAGCGAATATGTCTGATCAACTCAAATAATTTAACCATTTGTAATTAATTAAGAAACACTGGTAAAATAATTTTGTCTCTGCCCTGAGACAAGGTGTCAACACGAGTTTTATGAAAGTAGATAGTATTCCACAAAATTACAAAAAATTATCTTACCCTGAATTACCTAAAACAATACACCACATGGCTTATAAAACAACTCTGTATGTAGTTTCACTGTAACGTTTATTAATGATATGTTTTTTTTAAACATGACTTATGGAATCGCAGGAGTGAAAATTTTTAATAATTCAGCTTCTACAACTACTAGCTAAAATTAATTAAAATATCCCATCAATAATATGTTCAGACTATCCACTATATTATAATGTTGGCCATTTTGATGTCCATTGTAAAAAAAATTCGGAAAAAAAGAATTAGGGCTAAGTTTAAATAAATCCAAGATAGCGGCGAATGTTCCTTTTCGAGGCTCTGTTCCGTTCACCATATTGAAATATTATAATTTTCGCTTTTATGAAATTCAAAGAAGACAAATGTGAAACTTGCAACTACACCGAAAATTATTTTTACTTTGCGCTACAATGCAGGGTACGCCGCAATTAGTAAGGAATTTTTTTAATATTCGTAATGTACTGGACAGATTGTGACATAAATATACGTTAACAGCTCAACAGTGATACCTGTATTGGAGTACAAATAAAAAGATTTTGCTATAAATCTTATATTTTTCTTCTCAGAACTTGGGGAAAATGCGAAAATAATACATTTCAATATGGCGACTGATGCCGAACCTTAAGTAGAAACGATTTAGAGCAACTGTGTAAGTCAGTAATTATAAAAATAAATTAATAACGCATTTCTTTTGACATTTACAGCTTGTCATGTGTCGTAAATATCAAAGTTAAAAACTGTTACAAGTATAAATTGTGGGATACATAGCGTTTGAGTTGCAAGAAAACCACGCTTTAGAAATTATTTTATAACAAACCATGAGACAGTGACTTAATCCTTGTTGACTTGCACAAAGACATTACATTAAATATGTTTTTATGCAGATCTTTGTTCTTAGGAAAATTATGTTTTTCTTCCAGTGCAGATTGCATGAAATGCCTACATCAATTCCACCATTAATTACAGAAGGAAATTTTTTTCTATAATCTTAATGAAACGCAACCTCTCTTCCTACAGTGATCTCATCATTAGGCAAAACCCATCCAGCGATCGTAAAACTAACGCAGAAAAGCGAGCAATATATCACGACGCGTTCAGACACTTTTGAAGAATCACTTTTGGATTGCCAGTGGCACAAAGAGCATGCCATAATTTTTCACATCACCGAATTCTTGTTTCATATTTTTTTTATATATTCCCGAACCACTCTTCTTCTTTCTCCCGGTGGAAAGTTAAGCCGCAGTGGAAATCCCCGCACTTCCATAAAACCCCATTATTCCTTTCTCTTCTTTCTGTAGCGACGTGGCTTTGAACGCGTGCCATGTTTGGGATGGTTGAAGAGGGGGAGGGGGTGAGAGGGTAGAGATGGGTTGGCATGGGTGGGAGGAGACGATGGAAGGAGGCTGAGAGAATCCAGCACGTCAGGCGGAAGAAATCCAAGCTGACGTCGGTGTATCGCTCGATAATTGCCAAAGTTCCCTAGCAGACCACATTTTCCCTCGCAAACATACACACGGCTGTGCAAACATTTCCCTCCTGCTTTACGTATCGCGTTACATACCACGATGTTGGAAAAAGAAAAGAGAACCGATATTCCAGTTTGATTTCAGTCTTTTTGAGGGATGAAGTACCATTGTACCACAATTTAATTTATATGGTACCAATTACGTTACCCGACGTGTGTCGGGTAACATTTTATAAACTCAAAACCACAAAGTTTATCAAAGCTAAGAAAAGTCAAAGTTGTTGGTATTCTTGCTAAATTTGGTATAGATACGCGGAGCAATGAAGTGTGTGTATGGTGTATAATATATATATGCACATAATCAAACTATACATTAAAACACAAAGTAACACACATTAGTAAATACGTGGAAGAAATACTCATAGAAATACATGTAAAATCGTACACACAAAACTACACATATACGCGTATAGTAGACATGGATTTTTTTACTATAGACACTAAAAAAACTGATAATTTTTAACCCATACAACTAAACTACGACAAAGCGTTGGCAAATAAAAAATAGTCGTTCAAAAGTACCTTTATGTTGCTAATGACACTAAAAATCATTACATGGGTTACTGAAAATATTTCCTTGAATTTGCAATAAAACGTCAATTTTTAATGAATTTCTGGTGTTACGAAATCAGTGTTGTGTGTTTTTATAAGTGTAGTACTTCTTGGCAATACTAATGGAGTTAAAATTTAACTTGACAGTTATAAACTAGCCCAAGATAGTGACAGGCAAACTTAACTAATTTACTAACACGAGACACTTATTAGTTCGAGAATCTTGATTTAAGTATTTATATTGTTTTATTTAGTCTGCTACTGTCGATGTAAGCAAATTTCTGGAAATTGATGGCAAGTAATATTTTGTAAATGGCGTTAATACCCTTCAGGTAAATTTCTCTCCGGAAGCTGTAACTACATCAAAAGTTTTAAGGTGTTTTCTGTCAGTCTGGGATTACACTTCGAAGGAACTTTGAAGTACTTCTGAAGTAACTCTACTTTGTTGGCAGTAGATTTCGACATAAAATTAGACGGATTTCTTGTAACTGTTATTTTTTTACAAGAATGTCTCGAAATTGTGATGTGCGTATGTGTAGTGCGATTTGATGTATTGTATAGGCAAATAAACATTTGTTATTCTTCTGTTTATTGTGTGGTTAAGACAGGATACTATTTTGACGTTTCAAATGTTCTAAATATTATTCGAACTAAAACATAGCAAACTCAGTTATAATTCACGTGAAACGTAATTTTTTTAGCATTAGTGTAATAATTATGTATAAGTAATGTAACGACCAAAGACAAACTAGGTAAAAGGGGAGAAAATCGTATATTTTTCCCACAAATGTGTATTTAGGACTCAAGACGTGTGACGTTTGTGGCCGAAGTAGACATTTGCAGTCTCATAATTTGTTTGCTTCGACACTTATTTGTAGGTGTTTCCACATTGTACTTCTCAATGTAACGGAAATCATCTTAAGGGCGCAGTCTACCGCAATTTTCACCACCATTTGTTTTATATTTTATGTGTACCAGATATTTTTTTTCTTATTTAGGACACAAAATGTGACCAAATTTGGCTCTTATAAAATTTTTTTATCTCTCATAGTTTTCGCATAATGGCTTGTAAAAGTCATATTTTGCATCTTTCCGTTTTAACGACTACACTAAAACCAACTGATATACCAAACTCAAAAAAATCACAGCGGATAAAGACATTGCAGGCTACAATGACATGCTCATAAAATTAAAGAATAAAAATTATTTGAGTTTTAAAAAATGCTGACACTAAAAATAAAAATTAAAAAAATTCAATAATTTTTTTTAAAAGACAAATAATTTTTATTCTTTAATTTCATGAGCATGTCATTGTAGCCTGCAATGTTTTTATCCACTGTGATTTTTTTGAGTTTGGTATATCAGTTGGTTTTAGTGTAGTCGTTAAAACTGAAAAATGCAAAAAATTACTTTAACAAGCCATTACGCGAAAACTATGAGAGATAAAAAAAATTAAATTAGAGCCAAATTTAGTCACATTTTAAGTTTAAAAAAAGAAAAAAATTATCTAGTATAAATAAAAAAATTAATAATGATGATGACAATTGCGGTAGGACTCGCGTCCTTAACTTGGTTTGCTCAACTTTCTGTGGACAAGTTACTCACGGTGAAGTGATAACTTTTGAAGCTACTCTAACTTTTTTTCCTATTTGTTACTTTCTGTTTCTTCTTTACGAAAACGTAGCGTATAGTTCTCACTATTTGCAAAAATTAACATGAAATACAGCAATAATTGAATTTTTCTCATATTTAGCCTTGACACAGCTGTCTTCAAATGTGCTTACTTATGGTGAACGGCTTATAATATGGCCTATTATTTTAATATGTTTAGTTTTTTTTTTGTAAATTAAATGACGAGATGACTATGTACGTGGTGCTTTTTAAAAGTATGACAAAATAGCAAACATTAAATTAATTGTAAGTTTTGCTGTAATTAGTGCATTATTGTAAGAAACTCGCTGTCAACGATATTCCTATGTAACCGCTGCAGTCTCCAAACTTTTGAACTGTTGTCTACTTGGTAGGCAACCCTTCTTGCGCGGCACAAATATACATTTTATAATTATGATATTGATGATAATATATTTCATGAAATATGACAAAATTAAAGCATTATGCTTTCTCTTTCACTTAACCACAATATTTATATTACATAATTTTTTTAATTACTATGTTTAATACCACTGCGTATAACCAGTAATTTTGTAACTATGTTACTATCTGAAATTATATGAAACGAACAGTTTTACAATAATTACGAAATATGGAGCAGAAAGTTGTTCAAGACGAGTTAAGCACCTTTTGATTGCATTAACAAAAATTTCAACACATACACAAATAATTCTGGCATCAGATATTAACTGTGGAATATGCTGAATCTCATTTACTGTTATTACTTGCGCTGCATAATATGTTCCTATTAACAAATAGGGGAAAAAAAATAAGGATTGTTTAAAAGAAGATGGATGGGAGGAGGGAGGGGGGAATCCAGAAGTGTCCACTTTACCGTGAGCAGCATATTATTAATGCATTTTTATCTTATTGTAAAGTTAGCGTTTGAAGTAGCAATACAATATATGAGGGGTATTAAAAAGGCAAAAGTGTCAGTATAGCCTCTCTACCCATTTTTTAAGTTGTGGGCAAGTAATCTATTCATTAGAGTTAAGAGGGCGTGGTACATAATTCAATGCTAACAACATTAATCAATAACTGTAGTTTCTTGAAGCCAATTTGCGAAAATTTAACAATAGCAATCCTAGACAATAGTATAAACCAACGTTTTAAACAAAATTGTTACAAGTGTTACTAACTTCTGAGGCACAATCTCTGACGCCGGAACCTCGTGCATTTAACTGCGGCGCAAGAGATCACGTGTAACGAATTAATAATTCTGGATAAATGTTTACTCATAAAGTTGGCAAATACCATTATCTAGGATTGTCATTGAGTATTTTATCCATATTGGCTTCGAAAATAGCGTAGAGATCAATTGATGTTTTCAGCGTTTATATTTATCTACCACACACTCTTAAGGATGTACATTTTCATGTACTTACACAAAAAGCACCACTTCTAAAGCAAGGAAGTATTTAAGTTGTACATTTTTCTTAAGTATCAGTACGTATTGAAATAACTTTCTGCGCATTTCAAAATTTATATAAGTTTTTTAAACATGAAAATTTCGAGTTAATTTTGGGTAGGAAATATTTATATAATATAGTCGACATAAAATGAAGTACGATTTTTTAGAAGACAATCAGCAAGATGAATCGTCGCTAAAAATGTACATTTAGCAAGGTCAATAATCGCTCAAAGTATCGAGAGTAAAAGCCAATGGTTCTGCGAGTTGCAAGTTGCATCACGCTGACCTACGTGACTGTACACAAAACTGGAAAAGAGCGCGAGAGTGAGACGGAACAGAAACAGTCGTTGCAAATCACGTCAGCAAACTGCCGCATGGATGGCGGAACGTTCAAACGTTTATGGAGCTAACAGACAGGCGACTGTTGTGTGGAGAACGTAATTCGACGGCAGTGCTGCTGTGCATTTATCAGCCGCGCTTTCCATGCATGTGTTTGTGAAGCGATTGCAGGATGAGGTCCAGCAAGTAAAGAAGTGATTTTGGTCAGCACTTGAGGCCATGATCCATCACTTATACTGCTATCAGGATTATTGTTTTATTCCTAAACGAGAGTAGATATCAACAGACTGTGCGGTCACATTTTTCTACATAAACAAATATAAGGATTTAGCTAACTAGTTCAGTAATGAGAATTTCCTTAATTGCATAATTAACTAAAACAATTGAATGCTTTGGTGGAAGAAGGGGGTATGTCACGTTTTAAACTTCTGAGAGAAATGGCAGTACAATGTATTTAAAACGGTTAAAATCTAAGGTTTATTTAAACTTCGCAATTCTTGGAATATGTTCGTAACATACCTATGTACTTTATCGAAAACCATTAAGTCAAATAAACTTTTATTGCTTCTCTCTCGCGTGTTCACAAATGTGACATGACCCCTTCTTCCACCAAGGCCTTCAATTGTGAATTTTGTCTTGACAGTTAATATAGTAGGCCTATAAACACTGTTCTTCACAAAACAGTGCAACAGTTTTTCGATATCTGCTGTTGTATGGGATAAAGAATAATAATGATCGTAAAACCATTTTAAATGATGGATCACAGCTTTAATCTCTAGGTCTTCAGCGCTGGTGAGGGGTGGCATGATATGAGTATAGAGCAGCGCTGGAATGAAGAGGATGGGGAAACGGGATATTCCCGAGAAGACCCATCAACTAGAGGCATCCGGCACGATTCCCACACACTAAATGTGAACTTGAATTGGGAAAAATAAATTTTCTTATACTGATAATTGTCCGACCGCTTGGCTTAGTGGTTGCAGCTCCTCACCGGTAGGCTTAGGGTTTCGGGTTCGATTCCCGACCGGGAGGTGAAATTTAGTGTCGGCTCCCTGGGTTCAGTACTGTGTACAGGCAGTCCTCTACTTTCGTACACATGTTCTTGGGAAAACGTATAGAAGTTGAATGATACACTGTCGTGTTATACAGAGGGTTATATCCCAAACAATGTCAAAAACATCCTTCAATAATCACAAATTACATGAAATGTTAGTTTTATGTTTGTGAGTTACACGTAGGTTTACTTATTTTGTAATTATTTGATATATAGGGAATAAGTACTTTAAAACTTCTGTAACGAATAAAACGAAGAAAAGGACGTATAATTGGTAGCTTTCACCAGCTAATTTCGTTTCGGTTAATGTATGAAAGTCAACATTGTGTGAAAGTAGATTTACGAGTGCTAAAGATTGACAAGTTAAATGTATGAAAATATAGGACTACCTGTATATTGTATTTGAACCTTCATCTCGATACTTGCAGCAGGCAGTGGCAAACCACCGCAGACTCACCTTCGTCTAATAACCTCAGGCGTGTCCCCTGAGGCCGTCGACAGATAATGAAATCGGCGTTTACAAAAAAATATTTAAATACACGTATGTGACAAACTGAATACAATGTATACATCTTTCAGTAACATGTCACCATATTTTCCCAGGGTTTGCTGGCGCGAAAAGAAGAGATTATATTATGTGATACCAGTTGGTATACACATTCCGGTTGTAATACCGCGTCGCACGTGGCCTATCCACCAGGTGATTGTAGCTAGGCCTACTACACTATTGTAATATGGACGGAGTTATGCAGAAGGGAACCAATCCACAAATTACTGCAGCTGAGATATTCAATATCAAAGTTTACCGTGTGTATCTAAACCGTTGCAAAACAGAGGTCTTTTTTGGCCTCTTATTTTCAACCAAATATTATTATTTTTAAGGGATTTCGAAGGTACGATTTCGAGCGAACGACTGCAATGCTCAATCGTCTATGAAATCTGAACTATTTATCACAATGCAATGTGACTTCTTTGCAGAGTATATATTTTACTAGAGGATGTCGATTTATATATCACTAGTCAGTAAGTAGTACGATTTGTTTCCAAGTCAAAAGTTAAAAACAGTTTTTAGAACAATAAGAGCTTGAAACCACGAAATCCATAAAAATGGAAAACTGTAAATTCGATAATTTTCGTTATATAATAATCCAGGTGTCTATACTAACCGAATTAAAAAAAATTGCGTTTTGATTTGAAAATAACTTTACTATCCGAAAATCTATGGGCGAGAAGTTTTCGGACAGTACAATTATTTTCAAATCAAAGCGCGAGTATTTTTTTAATTCGGTTGTTATAGAGACCGGGGCGTTATCATATTAAAATTTATATAAATTAAATTTTTTAGTTTTTGTAAATTTTGTTGTGCCAAACCGTTATTTTTTAAAAAATAAAACTGTTGTTATTTTTTTTTTTTTTTTTTTTTACTCGAAAGCAATGCATTTTACCGCCTAGTGCTGAATATATACACAACCGCTAGTAAAATTCCAACTGGGCAAAAATTTCCAACAAATTATGATTAGTAATAATATTTTATCGACGACTGAGTATTCCAGTCTTTCAACATCTTATCTTTCCATAACCATTAGTTCTTTGGCACATCTACTTGTCTGTTGTTTCAATGCCTGTGTTGTTTCACTACGAAGTAAGGAGAAGTATACTCTAGCGGATATGCTTGGAACTACACCGTTATGAACAATTATCAACGTGCGTGTCCCGGCCTGTAGCATTAGCTTAGACAACAATACGACACACTATTACTTCATTGTACTATCACAATTTTTTAGTTATTTACGTCGCATTCCACATTTTGTTTTCCTTAAGCAAGCACTTTTCATAATACATCTAACAACATGCTTTTCGGACTTTATTTTTACGGATTTCTACTAGCCTTAATATGTGTCATATATAAAGTATCTTCTTTTCACGCCAGCAGTCACCTGGAAATTTGTTACAAGCTATTACTATAAGTACGTATGATGTAGGCCACTACTGAATTTCAGTGGCTATGTCCGAATTAATTTATTTTCTGAACGTTTCAAGTGTTCGTTTTGTCAATCATCCAGTCTCGGAGCTGAAATGGAATTGTTTACTTTATTCTTAAATTAATTCTCAGAGGTAACATTTTTAAAAATTGACTCATTTAACAAAATGTGTTCAATGCAAAATTATTTAGACACATTACCAGACAAAGGATAAAAAAGTTGTAATTATTAATATGTAAGTTACTTATACCGTATAAAACCGCGATTGTGTGTGTGGGGCACAAAATCAATGGAGCGTTAATGGCGCCACTAGCCAGCATATAATATGCAATAACTCCTCTGCGCTCAAGACTTTTAAACAATGTGAAGTTCTATAGGCCTACTATTAACTGTTTTCATGTTGGATATGAAGCAGTGACTATATCATATTAATTCTGAGATGTGGTTTTTAAGTTGAACGCTTGGTTTTAGCTTTGTGTTTTTTTTTTATCCGATAGGTGTTTTCCCAGACACCGTGGTATGAAAGGGAAAAAAAACTGTTTTAGCAATTTTGAGAGATCGGGAAATCAAGTTTGCAATAAGGGCGCAAAATAGAAACTTTGTTTTATGTGTGTTTAATACTTTTTGTACATATGCACGTAGTAATGAACGTTAAGAAATGAATAATCGTTATTGACATTTCATCCACAGGTAAATGCAGTTCGCATTTAAACCACACATGAACTGGAACGTTAAGATGGCCGTCTGTGTGAACCACGGCCGTAGAAGAACAGGTCTGGACAGTCGCCTAGAAACTTGACCCCCTTGTTGTTTGGCTGCAGTTCACCAAGTTACCGATGATGCTATAGGCCCTACATATTTGGCGTTGTAATCCGGGCGGTCGGACTCAAACTTCACCCACTTCCCTCCCACTACGATAAACAATTTATCAAAACGTATTTTTTTTTATCAATTTATGAACTACTTCCTTCGCTCACAATTTTATAGCATGGCTCCAGAAATCTTTATTTTCTTTATAATGTTAACAATGGGAAAAGTGGGCGGAGTTTGAGCTCGACCGCCCTGTCCGTAGCGCCAAAGATGCAGAATATTCTGGGTAACTTGACGAATTACAGCCAAACAACAAGGGGGTCAAGCAAAATACATTGGTAGATAGGCGGGTGTCCAGACCTGTTCTTCTACGACCGTGGTGTAACGTATTTTGCGCATTCGAAGTCTAGAAGTGCGGAAGCAGTAAGTACGAGATAGTACGCGCATTAAGTATCTACCTATTCTAGGCGCGAGCCACTGAACTGACGTGCGTGCAGTCTTCCCGCCGATAACTCGCCTCTATGAGACGTTTAGATGTGTCTCTATTGTAACACGATGTAATGTGAACGATAAAAGTGCCCTGTCTATGGTTACACCTTTTAAAATATTCTGTACTCAAGAGATTTTCATACCTTAAAAGAGCAGTAAAACATTTACTTTAGCTAATTTCAGCAGCGAGAAAATAAACTTTGGTGAGTGAGTGAGCGCAGAGATTTTGGTCAGCATTTAGCATCTAGGTCTTTATGATATTATGTGAGTACGGAGCAGCACCGGAATGAAGGGGCGATATAAACTGGCATCCCTCGGTCCAGCAACATCGTCCGGCACGATTCCTACGTGCGAAAATCTGGGGACCGACCCCGCCGGAATTCTAACTCGGGTCGCCTTGGTGGGAGACGAGTATAGTCACCGAGCCAACCGCGGCCCCTCCGGTAGAAAAATACCACTGAGAAACGCAGAGAAAGAACAGATTTCCAACAGCAGGTCACCTAAATTGACGTCTCTTGAGCGTCCAAGGTTTAGAAGAGTGGTAGCGCTACGGGTGACACTGACACGCGCATCTAGACAAGCCACTCAACTGGCGCGCAGTCTTCACGTCGATATTTCGCCTCTGTGAGACATAATATTTTAACTCTTTTACCATTTTTGGCTTAATTCACTGGAAAAAATTACTAGGATATCGGTCAAAACCAATCAGATGTTGGCTATGCCGTGCCTTACGATGGTTGCATTTACTGAGTCGTTCCATTTCAAGGTTGAGTTTTCTTGTCCACGCAGTGCTTTTTTGGATGACGAGAAGAGTATAATCGAAAGACGGCGAAAGATAAACTAGACAGCTCAACAAACATCGCTTCTGTCGCACCAAAAGTCGCATCGCAACAACGATTCAAGCGCCGAATTAGCCTGCAAGATACCCGCCGATCCATTTCTCATCGGGACTTAAAAACCTTTAATCTCATAATATTGCTGGTGGAAATGTTGTATTTATACGGTTCGGGATTAAGTGAGCACTCAAAATCGTCTTGTTCAAGTTCTATTTTCAGCCAGTTTGTATCTTTCCGCGCGTAACGGCTAACGAAGGGAAATGTGTAACCTCTCTGGACATGTCACTTAATGTTTGCGCGCGTAAGATTAATTGTGCAGTTGAAATCTATATAGTTTGATAAAATAAAGTTTATTAATTATATAAATTACAATTATGTCGATTTCGGTTGCTGTTGTTTCAGTATTTTTTGTATTTGAAAGGAAAATACATGGAACTACATTGCGTAACTTCGCTGCCAACCATACAAGCAGTAAGCAACTATAGTTGATGTTAAATTATATGCAGTAACGGCCAGTGATATTTTTCAACGTTTGAATTTTTAGTGCTCACTTTATCCCGAACGACCTATAGCAAAGTTTACCGCACGTTTCTATCAAAGCTTCACACACGTCCGATTAGTACATTTTGAGGTACGGCAGTCTGAAAGGTCGTGTTCAGCTATTTTGGAGGGCTTAGAAACAGTGTTTTTAATGAGCATGATGTCTCACAACGATATTTCGTCGTTGTCCGAAGATAATTATATTTTAGTACATTAGTAAAATGGTCACATCTGTTCCGTAAATAACGTATTTATGGCCTTGCTCTTTAGTTTTGCAATGGTTTAAAAATATTTTTTAATGCAAACTATACATATAGCAAAAATTCATTTTTACAGTTTTAACATTTATATATCATCGTTTGTATCAGAATTTTTCTGTTGCAATTACACCAAAATGTCCCTGAAATATCGCATATTTTGTTGTCACAATAAGCCAAAACTAAGGAAAATAATTTTTTAGTAGCGAACGGTAGATTATTAAAAAAAAAAACGCTCTGTTAAAATTGTGTGTCGTATGACTGTACACAGTCTCAAATATTTTCAAAGCTTTTGGATAAAAATTATTCGAGTTATTTGAAATTGTTTGAAATAAATGGAAGATATTGGCCTTAAGAAAACACAGCAACGCATTCGTAGTGCGTGGTAGGCGGAGTCCTTACGGATGATTCTTAATTAAATCATCGCAAATTGCCAGGTCACGCAGCAGAGCTGCTTGCGGCGCAGGATGGAGTTTTTTTTATTATTTTGTTATTAAAGCTTGAGCTTCGGCCACCACGACCAGCGCCAACATTCCCGCCCCCGCACCCCTCGCCCACCATACCTCCCCCCCCCTCCTCCGTAGAGTGGTTTGCTGTTTTGTTTCGCGTTGATTGATGGCCTGTAAAGTTCCCCGGCCGTTTATCAAACCATTCCGAGTTGGTCCTAATGCGGGAGATTTTGAACGTCATTAAGGGAGGGTGGAGAGGTGAACGCTGAGGGGTGATTTTTTTGGTTCCGGAAAGGGGTCGTAGGGGGGGGGGGGGTTGTTTGCATCAGCGTATCCTGCCTGCGCGCACAAGACTGTGCAAACGATTTTTTTTTTTACTGCAAGATGGATTTAAAAATTGTTTTTTAAGTAGCGAAGGGCACTAAAGTTTGTTATCTGGTAGACTACTCGACATCACTTTTTTTTTTTAATTTTTTATTAATTCAGGACGTGATGGAAGTGAATTTTTCGGGAATGTTAAGAGAATATGAGAAGTCTTTCTAATTTGCCGTGATGATTTTTGTGTATATTTAGTGAGTGAAGTGCACATTTTCTGATAGTGCTGACGAACCGCTCTCGAGGACAATGTGACGTCGGGATGCAGCTGCGGTAGATTGCAGGGTGGGAGGAACGAGAACACCCCCGAGGAAAGCCACCTGTCAACTATTGGTGGATATAGACTTGGGTCATATTACCGTTTTGCGTATGCTAGTCTTAAAATTTATATTTGTATCTTGGGAAGCGGCAACTGTACATTCATCAGTTTAGGAACTGAATACAATTAAATAAAACTACTATATCTTAACATTTACGATAGTTCATTTTAGGTTTCAAAACATCCACGTAACAACTTCATACCAGACAGTTTTTTTAGTGGGGGAAGGGGAGGGTGGTCATTTCTCCAGTGACCGCTTAACCCTTATGGATCGATCACTGTGACCAACGGTGCCGTGCGCCATGTTTCTTACACGCAGCTCCGCCGGGAATCGAATATAATGTACGGCTGTGGGCCCGGTTTTCTTTGTCTTCCTATTGGCTGTTCACTTTCGTTAATATGTCTCTGCCGCAGGCTTCCTTTCCCCATCCCATGTGACAGTTTAGGCTAGTTTAGATTAGTTTAAAATATTTAAAAAAAACTATGCTCTGATTGTAAAGTTTTGTTAGGCTACGAAACTGCAAAAAAAAAAAAAAAACGATGCTGTTCCACGACTCGCAGGGGCGCGGTGGTCGAGGTGTCAGACCTCTCGCCTCCTATCAAGGCGACCCGGGTTCGGTTCCCGGATTTTCGCACGTAGGAATCGTGCCGGACGATGCCGCTGGTTGGCGGGTTTTCTCGGGGATCTCCCGTTTTCCCGCCCATTCATTCCGGCGCTGCTCCATACATCATATCACCCCTTCACTCTTCCACGACTCGCACAAAACAACGAGCGTGTAGTTGAGACCAGCCAATAGGAGGAGGGCAAACGTAGCCCACAGCCTTACGTATTGAATCCGGGTCGTCATGGAGTGAAGCAGGTGATCCGACCACTACACCACCGTGGTTCCAGTCCTCATTATGAAGAATAGTCCGTAAAGGACAGATGTTGAGTTGGGGAAGGGGGTAGTATCCCTCCTATCCAGATATTTCGTTGAGGGTTGTGTGGTACGGGTGGTTGATTAACATTATAGTGCTGGGGTGTTATGCTAATGTGTGCTATTGAGCTCGCCCGGCGTTTGTCAACGCAAGAGTGTGAATTATGAGCGGCATTCTTCTCTACAGAGATGTCATTCGCAAGACTGTTCGACATTAACCACACGTCAGATTAATAGTAACTGCGTCATCGTCACCGGCGTGTTTAGTACAGGATGTTCCCAAACTAAGTATGACACGTCATTGCTATAGGCTGGTCACGGCATACTGGGAATTCTCAAAGATGGGTTTACCAATAATAACAAATTAACTACTTCCGGGCAGAGCGACGCTATACGTCTAATACACAACTTAGTGCTGTGTTTAATTTTTTGATTCGGTCAGAGGGATTTACGACCCTTTGTGACAGATTTTAAGAGCCAATGAGGGTGAAGTATTGTGAAGGAACAACACAACATGCCTGAGTTTGGATTCGAACCCAGGACCTCTCGCACTGTAGACCGGCATGTATGCGACTTCACTACGCCGGCGCTCTAAATTTAGAAAAGCGATTTGTGCACACATATTGGCTAAAAGGCAAAAATAAAAAAGAACCAGGTCTTCGCAACTGATCACTTTACCGTGAATGAATGGCCTGTGCGTTTCTAAATAAGTGGTTTTTCTCTTGCAATAAGTGTTTATTTCGAAAGTCTTGTGGAAGGTATACGAACATGTTTACGTATATAGGTATATGACTGTAAAACGCAAGCATTAATTGTTTACCAAGACACTCAACATGCTATAAACACACACCCATTATATATATATATATATATATATATATATATATATATATATATATATGGCCGGTGTTATGCATAAACAAGACTATTCGCTGTTAGTTATTTTTTTCTTCAGCATTGAAACAGTCTTACAAAAAGTATAGCAGTCGTATTCCTTATTATAAGTATTGAATTTGTAGGACTAACATCCTTTTTGTAAAAGTGTTTCAATTGTGATGAACTTTAAGCTTGTTTTACTGGTAACTAACAATTTACACATAGTCGGTTTATATATATAACCCCTTAATATAAGCAGTTATGAAATACAGCATTAAGTTTGCAGCGACTGTAAAACAACAATATTCCGCTGAAGTATAAAATAATGTATTTGTTTACTGCATAAAAACATTCTACTAACGGAAGGGTTAATAGTTAACCTGCAATATTGGAGGAGGAAAGAGGGTGATTTTGCTGGTGAGTGATTAAATAAAAGTGAAGAACAACCAAACATCTGAGCAAACAATGTTTGTTTATTACAATTGCAACAGGTTAACTTTAAAAATCCGTTCCTTGAAACGAACATTGCACTTAGCTGCGGGAACTATCACATGGCGTTTACAGAGTTACAAACTGTGCCACAACTGTCAGTTATGTTGTATTACAATCCCAGCTCGCTGTGTGGTACGGTACACCAAAAACATATTTAATTACTGCTGATATTGAGGCAATGCCGTTTATATATATTTTAAAAGCAACCTAATATATGTATAGAAAAATCGCTGCATTGTTTTGACACTAATAACATTTACGACATGCCATAATTTTGTCACAGCAAAATGTTTGCACCGTAAGTATCGCAAATTTTGTTAATGATAAAAGTCAAGACTAAGCAAAACATTTTTGCGGAAAAACAGTGCAATATTTTGCAAAATAACCTAAACAAATATGTTAACTTTTTGACTGTGTACAGTCTCAAATGTATTCAAAACCGTCTGTTAGAAAAAAAATTAAGTTTTTACCCCCGTCAATGTGAAAAAAAAAACTACCGATTATGGCCGTAAGATGGAACATTCGAAGCGATACTGAATTTCTTAAAATTGTTTATAACTTTTGTTTACATTTATTATTATGCATGTGGCTATGCCAAGGTGTAAAATATGACGTACTGGGGAGTTAAAACAAAATAAAATTTACGTTCAAGATGTCAACGGATGTTCCACTAAACGAAATCTTCGGTTCATACAACCGTTATTTTTACATCGAAATCAATTTTAGTCCAGTTGTTTTCGGTGCATTCAAATTAAATGAGACCAAATTATTGCAAAACATAATGCACGGTATTGCTAAAGGAATTGTTTATTTATATTTAAATATGATTAGCGGAAATTACTTTGTGAAAATAAGTGACGGGTGCGCATTTTTAACTGTTTTCTAAAATGCGAAACAGCATTTTACGTGATAGTGTGTGTGTGTGTGTGTGTGACATATATCAGTGAAACTTCCATAAATTCCTTGAGATAATTTTTGTTGCTTCTACGTTCCAAAATTGAAAAACTGCAAAACGGACGCTGACACTGTGAAATCGCCAAACTAAGTTAAAACTCTGTTACTTAATTCTTCACATAACTTAAAAAGCGCATTTTTTTCCTCAACAGAACGTAGATTGGATCGCTAGCTCAAACAAAAGTTAATATTTATGTCTTCATGAAAGAGTTTCAGTGTGCATAATTTTCCTTTCGTATGCAAATTTGTTTTCAATTATTTTGAAATTTAAGGGAAGGGAGGAACGTGTCCCCCCGTGCCCCCTACCTCTGGAAACTATAGTCCACCACCATACACGGTGGAACATAGGGTATTACGTATAACGACATGTATAGGCTGTTCACGATGAAGTGAGAACTGCTTTTTTTTCTTTCGGTCGTTTTGCAGCCACCTGAACTAGTTTTAATATCAAAACTTCCAAGTATGTAAAAACGAGTGTGAACGGTACACTACGCTCAAAACTTAACATATACGGGTCCAATAAAATATGTTTCTTATTTATTATAAGTTTTAGTGAGTGCTCAGTTTATAGTGAACACTCTATATAACTAATGTTATTGAACCCGGCCAGCTGAGTGTAGTTGAAAGAAGCAAGGAAAGGGGAAGGGAATGCAGGGAAGTTCAGGGGAAACCGCGCGGACGTCTGCGAGCCGTGCCGACTGCAGAACTCGCGCGGCCGTAGAATTAGTTATCATTGTGTGCGGGAGGCCCCTGGAAGCGACTAATCCGGCGCAATGGTCGCGCTTTTTGCGAGTGTAATCAGATTAAAGCGGTCGCGCGGCAGGGCGATACCGTAGAAACTTGCCTCGCGCGCTGGCTCCTGGTCGGTTTAACGCTCGCTCGCGCCCGCGGTCGCAGTTACCGCCCTTGTTGCAAGTATACGTCCATGCTTCGCCCCCTCCCCCTTCCCCCTCTACAAACCTCACAAACCCTACAAACCCACCGAATGAAATTTCAACGTCGCCCCGCCAAGGGTTATTGTTGCGGCCTGAGTTACCGCTAAGAAGATTTGGAACCGCTTTTATGATACGAACCGACTCCGGGTCCCTTGCCATTGTTGTTTTTAAATAAGAGTATTTCCACTGCGGCGAATAATGCCACTGTTGAAAACTGAACAAAGAAGAGGCTCACTTCTGTGATTCGTATAGCCAGCGCCGAATATGATTTTTACTTATAGGCATCGAAATAATTTTGAGTACCTAGATTACTATAAAATAACATAATTAAATCTATAAAGTATATATCATTAAAAGGGCTCTACGCCATCAAAATTAATATCGGTGTTGCATTCCGATCTTGTTAAATATTACAAATCAACGACGAAGTAGTTAAAATTATATTTTTAGTTTTACCGCTAATATTGACGATGGTTTGAGATGATGGATATGGTATGTCACGAAAATGTTTTGTGCCAACATACCCTTGAAACCACTGTGGTTTCTTGCAACATATATGATTGAGTGATATACGTCTGACACAACGTAACTGTCTGCAGACCAATAATAGGCATAAAATATTACAATGTTGGGATTCTTATGGCTCAGCCAAATAGGGCAACAGCTCCACGTACAAGAGAAAGCCAGTAATCGTTTGATAAGTTGAACTTACGCTGAAACCCAATAAACAGTCAAGTTTTCCTGTGATAAACCATCGTCTCTAACGATGGCATGTTCTAAGCTTACACAGAAGAAATATGTTATATTGGCGTTGGACTATCGAGAGATACTTCATGACATAAATTAATTGGACCGATGAAATACTTCACGATTAAAAATTATTACAGAACGCAACAGCATTTTTGCATATTTCGATTTGTCGCTGCCACTAAAATAAATATTTCTCACTTATTATAATTATAATTGCTAAATTTTTTATGTTACAACCGTATGTGTAACTTCTGTTTAACATACCTTAAATTTTGTTTATTTGAGACATTATTTCGCCCTTGTTAAATGTTTCGTAATTTTTTTCGCTTATTTTGTCAGTATATATCATAAACTGTAAAATTTTGACTTACGTTTCAGTTTGAAAAAAAAAACCGCGAAAAAAAAATGTTTTCAGCGGAAAAAATAGTATGCAAATAACATTTTCATAGCCAAAGCCAACGTGGCTATTTAACTATACAATGCATCGGGTTGGAATTAATTGTATGTATATTCTCCACACTATCTTTAGTGTTGACACTACAGCTATCTACGGAAAGAGAACATATACTATACTTTCTAAACATCATACGCGTTCAAAATATCTACAGCTCTGAATGATAGTAAATTAATCGTGGGTTCTACAGTGCATTTTTCTTAAGATTTTCCACAAATGGAATGACAGTCACAGCTTAAAGTCCCATAGTTCAAGCGGTACAACGTGAACAATGCGAGTACAATATAAGAAGTTACTTGTAAATGTACCACGCCATCGTAAGGGAGTGTGGAGAAAGTAGGTATGGTACAATTATTTTTCATACACCAATAGTAGCGTTCCTGGACGTTTAAGGTCACAGTTATATGTACAGCGACGTTACAAGACTTGTAAAGTAACCACGCTTAATATCGATGGCCCAATTCAAAAGGAAAACAACAAAAAAAAAAAAAAAAATTAAAAGTTTGGCTCACCAACACAAAGGCAGAAGGTCACTCTACGCAGTTGAAAAGAAAATCAGTAAACTCACTTGTTTTAATAACGTGCAACTTTATTCTGATTGCAGTAAAGATTGCATTTATTTTACTTTAAAGTGGGATAATTTCAGCAAAGGCTGACTGTAAACATTTTAAACACCCTAAATATTCACCTTTGTACTTTTGCTTCAAATTAGCACCAACAAAATATGTTAATCAACAGACTTTTCGGCGAAACGGAAATCTTTCTATGTTCATTTTACTCAAAACTGGACATTTTGAGTTGTTTCCGTTTTCAACTAGGTCATCGATATTTGCTTAGTTTCCAAATTGAAATATGATAAGTGTCCCATATCGTGTATGGGTAAACATGTTCCTTTACTGGTCAGGGGATTTCTTTGACAATGTAAGAGCGACGTGACGTTTCAAGGCTGACGCGTCAGTGTAACCCTATCTCTTCTTTGCTTCTGAGACCACAACTAGCAGAACTGCTCCAGTCAGGCGGCGTCCTTGGTTATTATTAGAGCTACTATTTCTTGGCGGAAATATTTTTGAACTATTTTGTTTCAATAACTTACACGCACATCGGCAGCTTTGCTTCATGGTTATTGGCAGCGTGTCTTTGTTCAGACACGTCTCTCATTTGAATGCACCAATCAGAATTAAGGTTATTATGAAACCAAACGTCTGTCATTTGCTAATAAAACCCCAAAACAAGAAAGTCAAAACGTCACATCACTAGAGATGGTGACATTTAGCGAATTCAATGACCTGCATTTTAGAATCAAATATCCTATGAATATTCAAGTCCTGTCTATTCGTTCATTGTCTGTTGTTCCACTGAGTAGCAGCTAGTGGACAAATAATCGGGACTTGAGTATGCATAGTATATTTGATTCTAACATGCAGGTCATAGAATTCGCGAAATTTCACTATCTCTACACATCACTGACCATAAGAGCTGCAGATGTGCACAAAAGGCATCAAATCAAAACCAAATGATGCAAAAATCTTTTCGCCCCAAAAATCGTGGCTTGAGATTTTATTCTCAATAAGGCCCTCCTCAGAAACGCTCACTTGATCGTGAAAACCTACCGCAGTATGGCGTCGACATAAAAATCAACACTCCGAGTAATAAGGTGATTCTGGATCCTTGCCATGGCCAGAGAGACTAGTTTCTTCATGACCGGTTAGCTGAGGATGTGAATAAGATGTGACGAGTCTATGATGTGAGGAATATGAAGCGCTCATATAACAACCACACACGACGATAGTGGTCCCAAAGTTAACCGTTTGAAAAGTCTCATTCCAAGGAAGCGTCATCGTATGTGACGGGAACGAAGTCTTGAAACTGCAGAACGATAATGCAGGAGCAACTGAAAACTCGTCAGTAGAATGCACTATTGGAGCCCTATTTATTTTTATAGTTTCAGCCCGTTTGTACCTTCTCGATAGTTTGGCGTGGAAACCCATGATAAATAGTAGACAACCAAAATTACTAAGAAAAATGAATTTACACTCTTCAAAATATCGAAGCAAGAAGCAAAATATTAAATGTAAATAAATGTTCTGTGGAAGTAGTATTTATTACTTGCACCTGGCGCATGGACGGCGTTCAAGCGTGTTATGTGCATTTTTTTTACGCGAAACCGCTTAACTTATTCATATTATGTTTACTTGCTAAAAGAACACATACTTGAAACTACGCTTCTATTGTTTTAAAAAGTTGCATGCATTACTATCGGGCCACTTAAAAGGATACCACCTGAATTCGTAAAGTACAAAACAATATGCATGCGTTGGACTTTATACTATCCAAAAATAAAACTTTAAGGTGACAGCTTAAAGACCCTCATGAAAAAAAAACTACAACTAAAACCTAGCACGCAAGTTTGCATCACTGTGGATAGAGGCGATATGCTTCTCTTCGAGCGTGGTTCTCTGGCTCTTATCGCTCCGCCGTTCCCACGTGTCGAAAGCGGAGTTTTGAACCCAGTACACAACCCTCTTATGAGTTACTGGACCTGGCGCGCGGAACATGAGGTAGCGTGGTACGGAAAATCTTTTTTCTTGTATAACTATTAAAAATGTTTCCAATGTGTTTATCTACGAAAAGAATACATACTTCAAACCGTGTCCCTATGATTTAAAAAATGCCATGTGCCAATTAGAAACACGATTTCCAAGCTTCTCAAAAGTGTTAAAAATTACTTTTTCATTTTACTGTAGTTGAGAAAATATGAACCGTAATCGGAAAACTGAAACATAGAAACCTGCATTGGACTTAACATCGTACTTTCCACAAATAAAATAATAGGGTCATCGTTCCAAGTCCCATTGAAAAACGGTTTCAACAAAAACACTGCACGGTAATTTAGTACTCCGCGCCTAGAGACGATGAGGTGTTTGACTGACGTGTTATATTCGACTTATAGCCGTCCCCATTTTCCGTGTGTCGAACGCAAAAAAAAAAGTTAGCGTCCACTGACTCTTTCAGAAATGTATTCAGTACTGTGAGTGGACATTTTAATTCCCACCATCTTAAAACCATGGATTGCTCGCAGGCGTTTGGACACAACTTGATCGACAAAACCTGGTAACGCGGCCGGGTAAACCTATCTTACTCCAACTAGTGACTTAATACATAACCGAGTTGCGAGCACGGGTAATGGGTTCGACGGAGCGCGAACCAACCCTGGGAGAGAGATGACGTCACTGTAGCGTCGCGTGCCGGCTCGTTGTTTGGAGCGACGTATTGTTTGCGCTCATTACAGCCGGTTTAACCCCCCGCCCCTCGCTCTCCACGCACACACATTCGACACCTATCTTTCCCCTGGCGACGCGGACGGCTATATTTGCATATCTGAGCCGTTGTGCGGGGTTATTCCCTGGCGAGTTACAGGCCAGGGGGAGGGGGTGGTTCTGATAATCGACCCCTGACATGACGCTCATTTACATCATAATGAGGCGCGTTTTGACGCCGGCTGCCTTTTCGACGGGCACAGGGCGTTCCACGAGCAACGACACCAATTACACGTTACTTTTTTTCCCCTACTCTTTCTTGTATATGTATTAATGCTGGATTTGTGGTTAGTCGTGGTTTTATCCCCTCCCCTTTTTCCACACCCAGGGTCCATTGGTTCATCATAGCCGAGCGTGACGTAGCAGTGGTAAAATACTCGCCTCGCATCCGGAAGGTGGGAACGGGTTCAATCCTCAACTACGGCAATCCTCATTTAATTTTCCAGGGTTTCTCAATTCAATCCAACCAAGTGATGGGATGGTTGCTTAAACAGACCTTACCTCCCCCCCCCCCCGGGTACCTTTACCAAGACCTTGAGCTATTCGAGGATATGTAAGAGCGACCAGATGGAATAAACTAAATAGGCGAAATGACTACTGTATAGTGGAAATATCATGACTAGATTTCATGACAATACACTTATACTCATGTAAATTTCGTACTTTTTGGCGAATGTCTCACTGTTTGTTATATCCAGCCCTGCCTTGAGGATGATGAACCAATAGCAAACCTTACTTGACTTCTGCAGAATTCATACGCCCTTGTAAAATGCACAACTAGCTACTTACGTAAATGTAACAAAGGATGGCGTATACACGGTACCGAGTATTCCATCCTGTATGTAGATGCACCTGTGAAAAATTACAGATATTCACTAATGACGCAAGAGAAACTTTATCGTAAAAAATGTTGTGTAATTTTACACAAATGTACGTGGCAGCACAATCTCCACACATGTTCGTGTAATTTTACACAACGTATGTCCGTTTTTTACAGAATATTGCGGTAAAAATATAGTAATATGCATGTATAATAACAGCGTTACGGTGTACGTATATTGTAACACAACGATGTGTTGGTCTAAATAACCCGTACTCCAAAGGAAAAAAAATACAATAAAATAAAAACAATATGCAACTACGATACAGAATATTTAAAATTTACTGCCAACCTGGTGCAAAATTTTGAATTTCCTTACGGAACCTTAATGTGAGTTCTGAAGTGATTTGTAACTTACAAAATGTCACGAATAACTTACGACTATTTTTAACTAACGAAAATGGCTAACCCTGCGAGGATTCGAACCACCGACCTAGGAATTAACAGTCAACGACCGCAACCACAGACCACCGATGGTTACTAACCATTGTAGTTTGTGATATGGGATCCATTCATTCCAGACTAAACGGCCATCTTAATTAGTTGTTTTTGACACTTATTGGGATTATTTTAGCAAGCTATTCCAAATGCACAAGGGAAAACCTTTTCCTCTTTCTTACCACGCATATTTTTGCTGGTTTGTACAACTAATATATAGCACGACCTAATGATTTGGGCGACGGTCAAGCGTATCATACCAAGTCAACTGCCGTATAGAAAATTTGTATTTCAAGTACGTTTATACAAAAAATAAATGACAACTTCGCGTAGCGAAAATATTTTTGAAATGAACATAGTAAAACTGGAGTAAAGTTGGCGTTCACAGATACGGCAACAGATTTTGCACATTTTTAACTGTAAATCAACGCGAATACAACACTGTAATAAAATATACGTTTAGGTGTTGGTAAAAACTTTTTATACATATGTTATTATGTATATACGTCAGAGATAGAATAATTATTAAAGCTTTCTGTTTAAAAATACGCTTAAATAGTTTACTTGATATATTATGATATACCTACGCAAATTTCTCGAGTAAATTTATAAGTATTTTGCCGTTTCACAACTTCACTGTGAAACGATCATTTTTACATTTGAATCAGTGTATTTATACGTAGACTGTGCGGTTATATAACACAATATTACGTGTAATACTACAATATGTCACTGTATTTCTGCACGTACATCCAAAACTGTAATTTTTCATCAACTTTTTAGTAAATTTGTGTATACATTTGTGTTTTTTAATCAAAGTTCTGTACATACAGGGTGAGTCGGGAGGAAAGGTACATGCTTTGAGGGGTGATAGTAATGGTGATTCTGAAAAAAAAAAAAATGTTTCTAATAAGCATATGCCCTTTTCTTAACCATTTCAAAGAAACCGAATAGAAACAACAAGGAACGGGATAAGTGCAGGTGACAATATATCACGATACTGTTATCTTATGTTGTGTGTAATTTTGTACATTTCCACACGGTGGCGCTCAAAGCATGGCGCAGTTGTTTACCTCAGTCTCAGTCCTACAGTGCTTGCCCTAGTATTGGGAACTACAGTGTTGTTACGTGTACATTGAATGCAGTTCAGTGCAGTCAAAAATGCCACAGGTCTTCACACATGCAGAGTATGCTGACATGATGTTTGTCTACGGTTTCTCAGATGGGAATTCCAGAGCCGCTGTTCGCGAGTACGAACGACGATTTCCTAACCGCAGAGTTCCAAATAGCAGGGTGTTTGCAGGATTGAGTGACCGTGGTACGCTTCCCAGCGTAAATGTTGTATCCGAACGTCCCGTACAACAAGTTCTTAATGAAGTTGAGAACATTCTTCAGGTACTAGAACGCAGCCCAACAACTAGCTCGAGACGAATTGCTGCTCAACTTGGCCACCGAGGTCACCTGATCTTACCCCATTGGATTACTGTGTGTGGGGTTGGCTTAAAAGCGAAGTCTACACGCGCAGGGTGGACACAAGAGAGAAACTTCTAGCTCGTATCTACCATGCTTGTGCTCAAGTAAAGTAATGTTTTAATGAGCTCAGATCAGCAACACAGCAGCCGTCTATCAGAGCAGCAAAATGCATTGAAGTTTGTAGTGGAGTGTTTGAACATATTTTGTGAGGAAATGTACACAATTAAACAAAACATACTATAACAGTATCGTGATTTACCGTCACCTGCACATTTCCCGTTCCTTGTTGTTTTCATTCGGGGTCTCTGAAACGGTTAAGAAAAGGGCATATGTTTATCAGAAACATTTTGTTCAGAATCACCAGTACTATCACCTCTCAAAGCATGTACCTTTCTTCCTGACTCACCCTGTATTTTGGATTAGCAAGAACAATTGTGTATAATTAATCTTACTGCCATTGTATTCCGTAATTACACGTTCATAAATGTAAAACTACCAGCTATTTGTATGTGTATATTTAAAAAAATTTTACAGTGAACATCTTTAGCATACGCGGTACACATTATATATATATATATATATATATATATATATATATGAGAAGACGTGGTGGTACAAAATTAAATCTAAGTGACTTGAATTAATGCAATATTTATAAAAGTTTGGGAACCCAATATGCAAAAACCATAGAAGTACGATTCTATAAATACTTATACAAACTTTCCCCAGCGTTTCTGCGATACTATTTCTCACAGCGGTTTTTTGTATTTTCTATTTTGGTGCCAAACATTTCCCAACAGGCAAAATGTGTTAACTACCTCGTTGATTATACTGTCGTAAAAACAGCGTGTCACTTAATACGCCACAACGTATTTATTTAGGTATTCTCTAGTGTTAAAATGATTAAACACTGGTCAAATTTCGACATAAGTATTGAAGATAGTATTCATATGTGCTAAACTGTTGTTTACTGTAAAATAACAGGAAGGTTAAATCCTGGATACACCCCCACTGCACAACTCTTTCAAAGATAATAGGTTAAACCTGTTTTTCAACCACCTTCCCAGGAATGGAACCGTCACTATAGGAACGTGGGTCTGTAAGCTTTGTAAGTTTTTCCAGAGTGGAAGAAATAAAGAACCAATCTTTAGCCATCAACAATTCAAAGTAATTGGCCACGGCGAAGCTTAAGTGACTTTAATTTGGAAGGTCGTGGGTTTCATTTTGCAAGAAAATTGCCTGCTCGATTCCGGAAAACTGCATTTAATCAAATTTAACCATATCACAATACTCGCACATTACATCTTTATTAGCATCGTTGCCTTAATGAAAAAACAATCTAAACCCAGCAACATTAAACCTTGTAATGCTTACAATCATAAGTTTAATGCAATTCTTTTGTAATAATATTGTAATATTCATAATTAATATTTGTTCATTAATGTGAATAGTTTCTAACTACGTACCAATTGTAAACCAGTTTGAGGCTGAATTTGTACGTTATAAAATAAATAAATAAAAAAATATTTGGTTTCCACCGGAACTCTATCAAACAACAAAGAAAACTTGCGGCTTCAGAGAAGTTACTACTAGTAAGACGTTTTCCGTGAAATGTGTTTTCGTTTTATAAGCCCTACATCTCGGTAAGAAATCTGTGTTCTGGGGATACAGATTTTTTTTCAGGTAAGGTAAAAAGTTATTGTCTATACATGTCACTTTCTACTTCGGTCGTGTCGAATGTCATTAAAAATATGTCTATACATATCCACTTCAGTCGTGTCGAATGACATTAAAAATATGTTTGTACATATCACTTTTCACTTCGGTCGTGTCGTATGTCATTAAAAAGATGTCTATACGTGTAACTTTCAACTTCGGTCGTGTCGTATGTCATTAAAAAGATGTCTATACATGTAACTTTCAACTTCGGTCGTGTCGTATGTCATTAAAAATATGTCTATACATGTCCACTTCAGTCGTGTCGAATGACATTAAAAATATGTCTGTACATGTCACTTTTAACTTCTGTCGTGTCGTAAGTCATTAAAAATATGTCTATACATGTAACTTTCAACTTCGGTCGTGTCGTATGTTACTAAAAAGATAAAGAGTAAAAATTGCATTCTTAGGGCTTTAGCACTCCTTTTCTTTAGGGTAAAGGAGAAAACAACATGCTGGCACCTGTACTTCAATCCTTTGGCTTTCGATACATGCAATAATATCAGCTAGTTGCAGATCTAGTTTGCGTGTTGTAGACTACGAGTCTGTGAGTGCACGGGTGTTCTAATACTGACGCACGGTCACTCACTACATGCCGCCTAGTCTCTAAGCACAATGCGCTCGACTGACACCCTTCTTACCTTTGAACTGACAAACTGTCTTTTGAAGATTATTTTTTGAAGAAATATTTTACTCTCGGAACCAAATTTAATGCCTCGATGGGTGCTTTTCCTACGCAGTAATCAGTCTTAGTTTGATACCAGTCGTGGGTTTCCTAGGGCAAGGGATAGTTGAAATTTTCTCTAGCGAGTGTTAACTCGTATTTAAATTACTGTTTGTAAATTAACTCTTCATATAATGGCATATCTGGCGAAGATCCTTTACTAAAAGTTAATATGCTCTACAAGAAAACAAGTGGTAACAGATGGTATATTGAACATGCATACCATTGTCAAAACACACTTTTTGAAGGATCATATGATAGGTATATGTGACAGAGATTACATGGCAAACACAAACGCTTCTCAATTTTTATTTTCTTTTAAAAATCTTAATTAGTATACATTACCGTCAGAAGTGTAAAAATTAAAAGCAGGTTTAATGTATGTCCTGTGTCGAAGTTAGATTGTGGAGGAGGGGGGTGGTACATTGGGGAGGGGGTCTGAGCCCACTCCTCCTTGACCCCAAAAAGAATTTGGGCACTCTGTACCCACATGTCTACACCAACCAGCTCTTTTACTGGAGGGTGAATGGTTTGTCACTGTCAAGAACTACCACGATTATTACATCTTTATTTTCTGGGAGCTGTGGACTGTTAGGCGCTGCATGGGGTTAATTCCACCCCCTACTACCCCCCACCCCCGGAACAATACTATATGCCACGTGCCTCACCGCGGCGGCTTGTTAAGTAGGTCGTTCCGGCAACGCGTGCTTGCAGTAAATCATGTATCCATGCGCGCGCCCTGCCCCCCTCTATATCAACCCATCCCGGGCGATCCGGGACACATTTTTACTTCTCACCCCCCTCCCCCGCCCACTGCTAATGGCCCCCCGCGACCATAACACGACCAAACCCCCGCCACTAATGTAGCGGTTACTCAGGCTCATGCCGGCTGGCTGGGGTGGCAAGGGAATATGCATGTAATTTTTTTTCTTTCATTTCCCGGTGGTTTTTATTGCAACCGCCGCGGAAGTGGTGGATGAGGGAGGGTTGGTATTGTCGGTGAAAAAAGGGAAGGGGGGGGGGAGTTGTTCGGAAACCACAAAAGCCCATGGTTTCCCGCGGTGTCGCGTGCCGCGCGCATGGATAGGGCGGGACTTTTTTGTTTTTGTGTGTTAAGGGACGTAGGAGGGGTAGGGGTTATGAAAAAAAATGGGGGTTGCGGAAGGGGATAAGCCACGTTTCTTGCTTGTTACTGGTTTCCCTCCGAGCGTAAGATATTGCTCCCCCGCATAAAAATAAATTAGAAACGAAAATAATGGGTGATCCGGCTGTGTGTGTTTCGAGGCGGTCTTCATTCGGGCGGAAAATTTGTTGTTTTATGGACTTTCGGCACGAGATGTATCTTTTCATTGTGTGTGTAATCCTGCGCCATCAGCGTTTAATATCCTGCTACCTACAGGGTGGAGTTTGAGGTATCAGCAAATAAAGAGGTTTATTTTCTTCATGCCGAAGCAGAATTAATATAACCGCTGGCTAAAGCAAGGTGGGTGGAATAAACCGAGGAAAAAAATTACGGTTTGATGATGGAGGGTCTTGAAATTATGTGCCTTCGTTTCCGTTTTCATCATTTTTTGAAATTAATTTTGTAAAAACAAATGATAGCATGTGAACTGACAGTTTAACTTTTTTTTTTTTACTGCTCAATTGCGTTATTAAACGTAGTATTCTCGTTTTTCTCTATAACCGTGGTCTTCTAAATCGAAGAACATATTCTTGTGAAGCAAGACATTTCACTGTTTTAATTTCTATAAAAACTCGCGTGTAAGGTAATATGTGTGTGCACTTCCGGCACATCCAACTTTCGAAAACGTTTTTCTATTGAAACAACGAAGTCCGAAACTATGCTTCTCAATTTACACAAAAGTAGAATGATTTCAAATACGCTGGAAATATACTTTTAACGCTTTCTCAATTTATTACAGGTTCCTTAGCGTAATTCGTACATACTAAGTAGTGAAAGATTAAGCGATTAGTTTATCGATGTATGTATCGAGAATTTTTCTCGGTGAAATACAAAATTTTCTGTTCAAATTCGTGAGCATTTCATGTCTCAATTTAGCTTGGATAATACGACAAATGTCTGTGAAAAATATACACCAGCGAATACCAGCCAAAACGAAGTTTTAGGAGACTGTGAAGAAGATAGATGCCAGTTAGTTATTTTAGCTTAAATTTGCTGACGAACTAAATAAATATATAGTTTGAAACAACTTTGAACCTTAACATATATAGTTTATCGCATTGGTTATGATCTTCATTACAAGTTTGTAGGCACGTACAGTAGTACATCAACACATTCGCAGGCTTATAAAATGTGTGTTTCACTTCTATGACGTCCATGATGTTTATTAGGAAGTAGTCTAAATTGAATGAGTAGAAAATTAAATTGATTTAATAAATTCTTAGCTACGCCCAATCGCCCTCTGTATAAACCATCCAGCATTAACCTCCACCTCCGCCATCGTCGTCACCATAGTTTCAGCCATCGCCGTCACCACAACTTCCGCCATCGCC